>PVIC010021611.1:0-28411 GCA_004025085.1 Thryonomys swinderianus
AACTACAGTGAGACTGTCTCAAAAAAAAAAAAAAAAAAAGTGAACTTTCCGCTAGATTTGAGCAAGCCTTGGCCTGGAACACAATCCAAAAACCAGTCCATAACACCGTGCTGCAGCAGTACACCACACCTCTAATCCCCGCACTCGGGAGGCAGAGGCAGGAGGATTGCTGAGTTCAAGGCTTACCTGGGCTACATAGTGAGCTCAGGGCCAGCCTGAACTACAGTGAGACCCTGCCTCAAAAAAAAAAAAAAAGAAAAGAAAAGTAATGGAGATAATTAGAATGGGAACATAAGTCATTTAAAAATGCTAACTAGTTGCTGTTATGTATTTTATAGCAAATAATTTGCATTTCTTGTATCTCAAATACTGATCTAATAACATTTAGGAATTTTTATCCTAAAGGGACCCAATAAAAACAGCATCAAAAAGGTAGATGAGACAGTTCCAGATGGGAGAACCAGACTCCCACGAAGAGCAACAAGAACTAAAAAAAATTATAAAGATCTCTCAAACTCAGAATCAGAGAGTGAGCAAGGCTCTGTCCATTCATTAAAAGAGAAGCTGCTAGTAAAGGTGAGATGGATCCAATTCAGATCCATAATTTCTTAAAGCTTCTTAAAATGCAAAATATATATTTTGATAAAATATTAAATTTATCTTGTCATTTTTTAGTTAACCTGTATGAGGAAACTTTAAATAATAATTGTAAAAATTGATCCCAAGGTAATACAGTGTTAATTTTTATAAATTGGTAGTGTTACCAAATGGATGTCTAACTTGACTGAAATTATAACTTTAATATCTTTGAATTAGAGTAATACTTTATCTTTCCAAAATTATACTTCAGTGGAGTTTAAGCTTTTCTAAAGCTCTGGACTTTTCTCATGCATTAGAAGCAAAAACTGATGTCTCAGATATTCTCCCATATACTTGTCAACCTATGCCTACCCCTGACTTGTCTCAGAGTAATATATACTCTTGTCTTTGATTTTTTAAATTAAAAATATATAATGCTTACATTGTGCCAGTTGCAATCTTAAGTGCTTTATATATTTACCTATAATTTATCTTACAATCCAACACATAATGCAAGTAATTAGTGCTACTGGTGTCATCCATTTTGCAAATGAGAAATTAGAGCCCAAGCGTAGGAACTTGGCAAGGTCACTGAGATAGACTGTTAGAGATGGGATTTGAACCTAAATGGTCTAGTGCTGAAGACAAGTATCTTCTGACTACCACACTCTCCTGATTTTAAGTATTAAGTCTCCATTGTCTCTTGCTTACAACTTTATTATCTCTTACCTAGAAAACTTTGAGGAGTTCGTAAGTTAACACATGTTCTATCACTTCTTTATCATAGAGTCGAGTCTTTCCAAACCACCTCTCTGTCTCTCTAAATACTGTAAGACAGGCTTATTTCCACTCTTCATTAGTATATCTCCAGAGTTGTAACAGTACAGTACCACAGTCTTTGACTTTCAAATAAAATCTGGGCTTCTCAACTTCCCTTTGGTCTGATCAGTAGTCTTCCTTATGGTCCTCCATTATGTCCTCCTCTCACTATCTTCTTTCACAAACTTCAGTATTTCAAGTATCATTAAGCCTAAAAATTCATACTGTTTTCCTATACTGGCTATGATCTTCATTGAACTCTCATACCTTTTATTTGTATCTGTTATACAGTATTTATTAAAGCCTATCATTGTTTTCCTGGGAATTTCTCTTATGCCACCTTGTTTAACAGAAAGTCTCTTTCTAGTGTCTAGGGCTTTGTTTTGCCTGCAGGTATTATAATATATTTAGTAAATATTTCAATGTAATTTGTTTTGTGTACCCCAAATTTGTAATTTGTAATTGTGTATTTGTAATTTGTAATTTGCTTTGTGTATTTGTATTCAAATATAATTTATCAATATATTTAGGAGGACACCATTCATTCCAAGGCCAAAAACATGAAATTACCAAAGGAAAAACTGAAAGTCATCTTGGCTGAAACACAAAGAGAACTGTCAATAAAACAGAAAAATCCATCTCTACTAAAAGATGCCATAAGTGATAATAACCTTGACTTATCTCTTATATCTTTAGCTGGGAGTCCATCATCAATAGAAGTAATGAGATGTCAGTAACATTTCATTTTTCTTATATATTACTTGGATAATGAACAGTTTTCTTCTATTTTACTTCTAATAATGGGAAGTTGAAATTTGAAGACTAACTTGAAGGAATGTACTTAAGATTATAGGTTAAAACTTCATTTTAGAACTTATTAATCCCAGTAGTTTGGTTATTGCTATCTTGGAAACAATGTTACTAGAAGACTGAATTTTTTGTACTAGTAAGATAAAGACCAAATATTTCAATATAGGAAATGCTTGCTACGTATTTCTAATTTATAACCTCAAGTAAGTTAAATTTTGTAATTCTAGGTAAATGTTTAGAATTGTAGGGATTTCTGGATTTTCATTTTTATAATTCACTAACAAGAATCCAAGAGATATTAAGGTCATTCTGTAGATTCAGTGAATTATCTCCCTAAATACTGAAAGACTTTCATTTACTTAAAAATAAATGGTACAGAAAATACATGTTCTTTAGAGATTTGATATTTGTATGTCTTTCCATATACACACACTATGAGTTTGTACTTTTTAAACCTTTAAGTTGCGTGGAAAGGTATTTTAAAACATTTCTAAATGTTAAATAATTTCATTTAAAATATGAAACTGAAGTTCATGTGATTATGCTTCTTCTAAAGTACCTTTTGTATTCTTTTTATAGTGCTCAGAAATACTGGCACTTTAGATAAGCACATACTGAAAAGACCTATTATATTCCCTAATTCTGTCTGACTGATCATTAAGAATGCATTTATACCAGGACTTATTTCAGCAGTGAATTTCCTCCTTTTTATATGAAGGACCCAGAGAATATGACTTCTCCAAGCCTTTTCTGATCATAAAATTCTGTGACTTAAAGCTGGGGATTTAGCTCATGTGGTACTGCACCAACCTTGGATGTACAAGGGCCCAAGTTCAATCCCCAGTACCACAAAAAAAAAATCTGTGACTTAATATATAAAATGGTTTACTATGATTTCAGAATATTCAAGATAATACTATATTGTCTAGAATATCTATAGTATAATATTTTGTTTGAAAATGTTTTGAAAGCTTACATATATTTTTCAGTTTTATATTCATAACAAAATGTCTAAATTTATTGAAAATTTATCTTTTTAAATCTAAATTTGAATATTTATGTGACCATATTTTTAGAATTTATGAAAATTTTAAAGCAAACATCATTACTAACACCCACCATATACCTTCTTTGTGTTTTGTGGGGCAATCTAGGTATGGACAAAATAACAAAAAATGATTCTACTCAGGATTATGACTCTGTAACAAAATCAGTATCACCTTATCCAAAAACTTCATCACCTGGATCTTTAAACAGTGACAGTAGAGATGGAAGTCCAGTAAACTCATCCAAAAACAATGGCACAAACTTACGTGCATCACCTCTCCTTTTGGTAAGACTGTGTATTACTTTTTTCTTCAGTAGGTATAAATGAAGGTGGTAAATCATTGTCCTATAATCTTAATCAGCTGTGCATTGTTTGTGTTCATAAGATTTTGAATTTGTTATGGGCCTAGGAGAAGATGGCTATACTGACAAATAAGATCTAGTGCCCAGCTTCAAGGAGTCTAACAGACTCATTCTAGCTATACAGGCAGAAGGAGGGTGATGTGAGACAAAATAGCATACAAAAGAGTATTCTGTGATGAGTATTCTGTGATGGTAATGATCACTTCCAAGGAGGTTCTGTTTATCTACGTATAAAACCTACATACATTTTGCACAGTTGGATGGGCTTATTTTGGTGACACAGGCACTGCAGATTTCACTATAATTCAAACTCTAATCTTTAAGAACCTTTAATTACTAAAATCACAAATTGACAAAGTAAACAAGAATGTACTTGAAAATAGTAAAATTAAGTATGACTAAATAAATATATTGAAAAGAAATTATCAAATATTTCTTTTAAAAATATGGTTACATTTAAAAATCTTTTAAAAATTATATTAAATATAGGACTCAAGGTGAGGTAGGTAGTTCAAATTCAGTATTTATAAGGAGTAGTTTTGTACTTTTAATTCTGCTATTTAAGAAAAGTTAGTTCTGAGGGCTGGGGATTTAGCTCAGTGATTCTGGCATCTGCCTGGCAAGCACAAGGTCCCAGGTGCGATCCCTGGTACCACACACCACAATGCTGGGTGTGGTGGCTCACACCTGTAATCTCTGCACTTGGGAGGTAGAGGCAGGAGGATTGCTGTGAGTTTGAGGCTAACCTGGGCTACATAGTAAGTTCAGGGCCACCTAAACTACAAAGCGATACCCTGTCTCAAAAAGTTCTGGATACTTTGATAGTTTATATACCATCCTATCACCCTCCTTTCGTTGCTTGTTTTATAAATGGCTTAATTTGGGGTTTTTTTTCTTGTACTGGGATCAAATTTAGGACTTTGTGCTTGCCGAGGAGGCACAGAGCTACTAGGCTACATTCCCAGCCCAATTTGGATAATTTTGAAGTGGTGACAGACTTAACTGATTTCAAAGATATTTATACAGTTCACTATAATTGGTTATAGCTTGAAGAGTTTTAAATCAGACAAGCTTGAATTTAAATCCTTGTTCCATTATTTGATAGCTGTGTAATATCTTACAAGTTAACTTCTTTGCACTTATTTCTTATCTTTAAAATGGGTCAATAAATGATACAAACGTATACTTGATACCTCCTAAATACTTAAGTATTTTCTTTTCTTGATATATGCTAACTTTTATGTACAAAAGAGATTTAGTGACTGTTGAAGGGCCTGGGGTGCAATTTAAAGACAGAGCACTTGCCTGACCTGTAGAGGCCTTGGTTCACTCCCCAGCACCACAAAACAGATAAAGAAAAAGAAAGGAAATGTAAATGACTGTTCAGTATATCCATGGTAAAGATCTAAAGCTGATACAGCCAAACTTTTGACCTACCACTTGGAACTGAACATGTTTTTTATTCTTTTAAATGAGTGGCCTTCAGAGAGAATATTTTTCAAAAACAAAATCTTAACATGTAATTCTCACTATGTCAAACAAATCAGAGTGGAACTATCCTGTTTAAAGCCAGTGAAGGAGGTTGAAACCCTGCTTACTTAGTCTCTCTCCCCAAATCATCCCCAGGGACACCTTTGCAGGACTCAGTTTCTACAAACTGCACCTTACTGTTAGTCATTTTATGGCCCTTTATAAATGCTACTCTGAGACCCTTAGCTTCTTTGCACCCTTTAATTTCTTCAGGATCTCATCTTGCTAATGTCTGTACCTAGATATTGCTCAATCATTTATACAGCATCACTCTGTGTTAGATGGGATTTTTTTTTTTTTTTTGAGACAGGGTCTCGCTTTGTAGTTCAGGCTGGCCCTGAGCTCACTATGTAGCCCAGGCAAGCCTCGAACTCAGCAATCCTCCTGCCTCTGCCTCCCGAGTGCTGGGATTACAGGAGTAAGCTACCACGTCCGCACTGTGGTATGTGGTATTGATTGCTGGTGGGCGTGAGTCACCACACCCAGCATCGTATGTGGTTACTGGGATTGAACTCAGGACCTTGCGCTTTGTGAGGCAGGCTCCGGAACCACTGAGCTAAATCTGCAGCCCATAGATGGGATTTAACTGTTATACATTCTTCTACCGGATACACACAGATTTTTTTTTCCCACCATTTACCATTGACTTTTACTAAGGTGTTAGACATTTTCTTTATATTTTAGCAGTGAGTTAATAATCCCCCAATTTAAGTAATTTGATTTAATATTTCCTGTTGTTATGTTCAGATATTTTTATGGCTTTAAAATGTTGTCTTAACTTCCTTTGGATTTCTGTATCTTATTCATTCTTAGCCCAGTCATGCTGCAAGAAAGAATAATACTGTTGTGCATAGACAAAATAGAAACTCTTTGCCTACACAAGAAATGCAAGATTGTAACAACTATTCAGATGTAAGCAGTTATAGTTCAGAAAAACAGCTTATGGAAATTGAATCTCCAAGTATCAATGAAAATCGCATACAAAGCAAAAGTGAGGTAATATGATACATTTTTCAGTTTTTCCTTAAATTAGGATGATTCTTTTAAGGGTTATTTTACTAGCCTATGATTGTAATTATACTGTCACAGTAATTTTGTTATCACCTGAAAATGATGTTTAAAGTATATAATAGCTTGATCATTTTGACAAAAAATTAAAACTTCTAAAATAAGAATAATAATCCTTAAATACTTAAGATACAATACAGCTGCTGAACCTCTCACTTATATATATTTAGTTGAGCTTCTTATAACTATAAAAGTACATTGGCCCATCAGTAAGAAATATTTTAATGACTATAACTCACAATTTTATACCTGGGAGAGGACTGGAACTTGAGCTAGACATAAGTGGATGGATGAATGTATACAGAGTAAGTAGAAAAATAACAGTTAACCTGAGAGTACTTATAATAAGTTTTTCTAATCTCTGATGTGTATTTTAGGACAGCCACTTAGCATCTTCATTATCTATGTCCAGTGAAGGAAGAGAGAAAATAAACTTTAGCATGACTCGTGACACTACTCAGATATCAGGTTTGTAGTCATAGTCTTGCTTTAAAAAAAAAGTAATTATTAAAATACTATTATGAAATTTTATTCAAAGAAATTACATTTTAAGTCAAACCATTATTCAGTGTCAAAGTATAAAGGAGGTAGCATTTAAGGCACAGTTTCTTAAAACAGTGTAAATAAAACAGGCTTTTTTTAGAAAAAGCAAATATTAGGTAATTTAATCAAAATTATAATGCATTTACTTCTTAACGGTCCCTAAGGCTTTACTCAACATCTAAGTTGCAAACGAGTGTATACGGAAGATAATCTAAGTAATTCCGATGAAGTGAAAACGGAAGAAGTAAGGAGCACGCACTTGCTTCCCAAAAGATTCTGTAAAACTCAAGATGTAGATCATCACACCCACAAAAGTAAGTAGGTCAAAAGCCTGTGACAAAAGGCGGTCCTTGGGAAGGCAGCTGCCTAGAACTTAAATGACCTCATCCATAAAACAAATTCCTCTCTACAGAAAGCTTTGGGATAGATTCAAGATGGGTGAATCTATTGCAAATTTCACTTTGTATAAATAATGGTCTTCAGTACTCAGGAATTCTCATCATTGATCTGTCACTTACTGTCACATTTAAGTTTTAATACAGTTATGAATTATTGATGTTAGTGTATCTGAATGCTTGTGTTAATAATAATGTGAAATTAATTTGAAAGCAATTTAAAAAAATAGTTCTTATGTGGTCCATTTTAAAACTGTTGCTTTTGCCCTACTAGCCATGTTAGAAAGTTCTTTAACAAGTCGCTATAATTTTATTTTTAAATTAAATAGTAAGGTCTGCTTTTGATTTTATAATCCTTAGGTTAAAAGTAGAATAAGAAAACGATTTTGTGCTTAGTCTAATGACAATATTAAATTTATAAAATGTGTATTTAAAATTTACCTGATTGTTTTCATGTTTTAGTGTTAAAAAGTTTATCTCCATTATCAACAAATGATGACTTTTTTCCTGAAAACTGGAAAAATAACCTTCCAGGTGTAGGCATGATTTGTGAGAAGCTTAATTCTCAGTTTAAGAGGAGGATTCATGTGAGTTTATAGTTCTTTACATTGTTTTATACTCCATATGTGACAGTCTGCTACCCTATAAATTAGACTGTTGGCCTGTTGTATCCTGGACAAGAAAAGGTTCACTCATGAATACAACTTTTTGCATATGTGAAAAATTGGAATAATTATCAGATTTTAAATGTTTCATGAGCACTATTTCTCTCACTTCTAAAATGAGTTCATTATCCTTTGATTTTTCTACCAGTTCATTTTTGTCATATTTTCCTTTTCCTTTTAATATTTTGTCTCTTCTGTGATTTTTTGATATCCCTGAACAATTTTCATTCTTTATCATCTTTAGACATTTTTTATCTCAGAAGTGCCCACTAATGAGGAACAGTAAAAATTATATATGTCTTAGTCACTTTCCTCCCTGGGACAAAATAACCAACACCCACAAGTTAAAAGAGGAGCAGTTTATTTTGGCTCATGCCTTTTGCAGGTTATGTTCATGGTCTCTTAGTTTCTCTCAGAAACTGCATGTGAAAAGGCCCAGTTGTAGAGCAAAGCTATGTACCTCATCAGCTTTAGCCAGGAAGCAGAGAAGGCAGGAGCCAGGAAAGGAGATCCCTTGTTCCAGGTCACAACCCCAGGGACTCTCCTCTTCCCACCAGGACTCACCTCCTAACAACACATTAGCTATAAATGGTAGTGAATTAGAAAAGTACCCCTCCCCCCCCATCAAATCACCTACCAAAAGCCCAACCTCAAAACACATGAGTCTTTTGGGGGACCTACTAAATATTAGTCATAATATACTACCAGCTTTGTACTTACATGTAGATAATTGAGGCAAAAATACTTTCTAAAATAGTTATTAATCATGAGTAATTTTTCCATTCTTGTCTTTCTTTCCTTTGCCTATCTTTGGAATAGATATTTTATAGCCACCTTCAGCCCCTTTTATTGCTCATATACCTCTTCTATTCCGAGGTAAAATATGAAGTTATTTAAAATTCTACACATTTATTTTATTGTCTTAGGGTAACCTCTCAATAGTGAAACCCTGATTTATGCATTCTGTTATGTGTCTCTGAACATATGTGAATATGATGTGAAAATGTTAAAAACAATAGTTGTGATTATGACTTTTAGGATGTACTCTGGAAGGAAATTATAATTAGCATTTAAAAATAAATATTGTAGAGTGTAATGTTCTCATTAATAACTGATCAGTCCTTAAAGGCTTACTGATTTAAGTAGATACTTTGGACTAAGCTGATTTATAAAAACCAGTTTAAATAATAGATATTTTAATTTTTTACTTTTCTGAGTTCTTAGTCACTTAAATTTCATGAAAAAGGCTTTGCTCTTAATAATCTCAGTTAGATTGTTGTTTTCTATAGGTATTTTAGGTTAAAGTGGTTTTTTTTTTTTCAGATGCGACATAAAATGACAGATTATTTTGCTAAGCAATCTTGGAAAACAGTTCAACAGCATGTGAAAACAATAAATCATCAAATTCAGGAGTATAGGTCTGTAATCTATTCTGAAAACTTGTGAGTACTTTATATTCATGTATTATGAATACATGTTTGGATACTACAGGGGTTGTTTTGTTTTGTTTTGTTTTGTTTTGTTTGAGACAGGTCTCGCTTTGTAGTTCAGGCTGGCCCTGAGCTCACTATGTAGCCCAGGCAAGCCTCGAACTCAGCAATCCTCCTACCTCTGCCTCCTGAGTGCTGGGATGACAGACGTGAGCCACCACGCCCAGCACTGTGGTATGTGGTGCTGATTGCTGGTTGATTGTTGGTGGGCGTGAGTCACTACGCCCAGCATTCTATGTGGTTACTGGGATCGAACTCAGGACCCTGCGCTTGCGAGGCAGGCACCGGAACCACTGAGCTAAATCTCTGGCCCATGGATACTATAGTTTTTAAAAGTAATCTCATTTTGTTTTTTAATAGGATTAAAAATCTTGATAAATTCCAGATGAACATCATAGAAGAACTGGAGAATTGTGAAAAAGATTCACAGTCTTTGAAAGAGTTGGAGAAGGAATTTGTGGTTTGTGGTTTTAAAATAATTTTAAACTTTTAAAAAGCTTTGGTTAGAAAAACTTGCACTTTCACAGACCAACATAAAACTTTTTTATAATATAATTTACCTTTAGCTTAGATTCAGCTTCATACAAACATTGAAATTTCCAACAAATTTGTGATGAATATCTTTAATAATATTGGAGAAATACTGAGATATTTTAGTTTTGTTTTTAATACAAAAGATTATATAATATATGGAATATTCTTAGCATGTAGCTAAATAATTTAAGTGCATCCCCCCTCCCCCCAGTATAGAGGCTCAAATGCAAGACCCTGCACTTGCCAGGCAGGTGCGCTGCCCCCATTCATTTAAATTTAGAATATTAGCAATATACTTATTCAATGAGTTTTTAATTTTTACATATTAAAGTACTACTAATTTTAAAATCTTGTAATTTAGGACTTTTGGGAAAAGATGCACCAGCAGTTCAGAGAATATCAGAGAAGTGAAGAACAGAGGTTAGTAACTTTGTAATGATTGGAATCTGCTATTAGATTATAAAGTTAACAAGGGTAGTGGAAAATTATATATACAATAGCATTTTAACTTTAATTCCTGGTAAATACAAAATTAACTCATTTTATTTGTTAGGCTTCATCTTTTGAAAACTTCACTGGATAAAAATGTCTTCTATAAAACTGATTATGAAGAAACTGTTTTTACATCAGAGGTATAAATTTATATTTTTATACCCAATCTTAATTTTGGTTACTGTAGTCTTTTTGCTGTGAAAACTATAAATTTCATGAGAGAAATATGTTAACTTATATTCAGGTGAGTTCAATGAAAGAAAACTTGAAAATGCTGCAAGAAAGGCTGCTTCTGGAAATGGTAAGTTAGCTATTTAAGTTTGTTTTACAAATGATATTATGCCTTTATGTCTTAGTGGAAATTTCACAGAGTTTTTTTCCTTTTTTTTTTTTTTTTGGATGGGAAAACGGTGATTTGAACCCAATGACTTTAGTTCTTTAATGAGAACCTAGAGTAAAACAATATTTAATTTTAATAATGAGAGCCTCTTGAGGTGAAAAATATAAATTTGCCAATTGAAAAATTAGATGGAGCAATGACTTCTTTGCACTGTTTATAAGTACTGTGCAGTATAGCAACACAAAACTGCCTAGAAAGGCAAATAATTATTGCCCATATTGACAAAAAGATTTTATTCATGCTCCTAAGGATAAAAATAATTAACTTTGTGGAGGCCCAATAGAACAGCACTCATTTCTGAAAGAAAAGCACATCTAACAAGACTAAAGGTGCTGCTTTGAGTGAACATGTTTTCTCAGAGGTGGAAGGTGTTTTATACATTTGCTTGATTTTTTTGTGTACAAAGTATGTCAATATATTTTAAAGTTTTAATAGAACATGATTATGCTGAAATAGGGGATCAGGAGATTGTGACTGATCTAGTATAGTTTTAAACAAGAATCTTTCTTGACTGCATTATCTTTGCTGAAATTTTCTTCTATTTTATTGTGAACTCTTCCTCTAAAATTCAAACCTAAATTTCTTGGATGTGAGAATTTAAAAGATAGCAGATCTTCTCCCAGTTGATCACCCTAAATATTATTGATAATGATAGAATTTTTAGATACTGACATGGGGTAGAATAAGCACTGATAACACAGGATCTTTATAAAGGGAGTTTTAAAATGAATCTCTAATAGGTTTTTTTTTCTATTTTATTTGATGGTTTACAGAGATAAAAATAAAAGCTAAATGTGATTTGTTTTTCTTATAGCAAGAAGAGGAACTTCTTAATGTACACAGAGGACTGATGTCATTATTTATGGCTCATGATAGAAATAATGAGTGAAATCTAGTTGTCATGCATTTTTCTATTATTTTTTGTGTATAATTAAGGAAATAGTACCCCTACAAAGAGAAAAGTACATGTTTTCCAGGCAAGTGTACCTCTGTTGTACCTCTCAAGTTCAATTGTATCTTTTTGCAGATTAGATAGAACCACTGTGACATGAGTACAAGTCCAAAAGACTAGTCTACACAGTACTGTCCTTCTTCCATGGAGAGAACATTTTAGGAAACCAAAAAATGGAATTGGGTTATTTTTGTTGTAATATTTAAATTAACTATAATTGCAAAATAGTTTAACAAATTTTAATCTACATTTAAAAGTTGATAATTTTAGATGAAATAAAGTAATTATTAAAATTTACTTAATAGTTCAGAATATTCAAGTCATAAAAATGTGGACACATTTAGAAAGGGGAAAAGTCCCTGATTTAAAATGTTTACCTGAGTGGTAGATCAGTACTTTCTACACACGTTTGGAAATAGTCATTCAGTTATGGTGCCAATGTAGTAGCAGACACTAAGTGACCTAAAAGTAATAATCTATTGTCTAAAATATTTTAATTCAAAGTAGAAGTTTTAACTCATTAACAAGCTGTTTGGCAAGTACTTTTTAAGCTCCTGATTTTCATTGTAATATTTTGCTGAATCTTTATACCAAATTTAATACGCTTTATTCTATTAAAATTGAAATAAATGCTATTCTACTTGATTAAATATTATGAAATTATTTTATATCATAATTTTCTTATTTATGAATATCAAATCAAATATCCTTCTCCAGTCAGACAAATGAAGTGTAATACTAGCTATTTTTAATGTTCATCATCTAAATGTAACAGAATAGTTGCATACCAGTATTTAAATATAGTGTTAACTACGAACTAGTAAAAGTAGTTTTTTTAGTCAAAGCAAAAGAAAAACATCTTCTGTTTCATATGTCACTTCATTCCGTTATTAGCATCAGCTTAGATTTATTCATGGGGCAGTGAGGTTTGTATTTCAAAAAGGACTTACAGCTCTACTACAGTACTACTTGAATTGCAATTCTAGTTTACTTTGTAAGTTTTTAGAACAAACTCCATC
Source organism: Thryonomys swinderianus (assembly GCA_004025085.1). Taxonomy (NCBI): domain Eukaryota; kingdom Metazoa; phylum Chordata; class Mammalia; order Rodentia; family Thryonomyidae; genus Thryonomys; species Thryonomys swinderianus. The sequence goes on from PVIC010021611.1 coordinate 12,707, forward strand.
ACGCATGAATTATCTGTTTGGTTCATCTTCAGTCAGACTTATAAGAGCCTTAAATAACTCCATCATCTTTCTGTCCATACCAGCTCATATACGTAACCTATCCCCAATTCATACTCTCTGCCCTTAGGACCTTGCTGCTCTAACTGCTGTTACAACAGACCCTCAGACTCTTAGTTTCTAACATTCTTGTCACCTAACCTGTTAGCCTTCTAGAGTTAATCCTAGGACATTTACTCCACTTTTTCTCTCTACCTGTCATCCTTCTTACGTCCCTTTTCTTATCTACTTGCAGAGCCCAGTGTCCAAAAATATTGTTGACCTTTTTTCTCATCTCATCCTTACCTGATAATTCACAACTCTCATTTTACAAGCTGAACAACACTGCAGAAAATCATACATAATTCAGTTTGCTCAACAGTCCTTACCCTGCCCTTTGTACTTGGCTTTACTACATGATCAGTGTATTTTTCCTTAATTCTTTACCTTACAGCTGATTGTTCTTTACCCTAAAATCCAGTAGTATTTGCATCATTACCGATGTTTTCTGATTTATCTTTTGTTTCAGTGACATACTTCTTTAAGGACAATCACCTCAGCTAATGCTCTGAATCCCATTATTGTTTTTCTTTCCTAATTTTTATGGCCTATCTTTATTAAATAAGTGAAGTTGTTCCCTTGACAACATCAGGTTCTTCTCTACTGCTCTCCTTGTGAAATAGTTACTCAGCTTTACAGACAATATATCAGAATAATCTTTTTACTAAGTACTGTCTCAACTTAATCACATTCTACTTGCCCTCAGATTCCCTCAGTCCAAGCTTATTCCTCTAATATTTCATTGAAATAATTTCTCCAAACCACTGTATGTACTGTCAGATCTACTTTTAGCCCCTCAGTCTGCCTCATATTTAAAATCCTTACCCATATACGTTTGTCAGTCTTTCTCTTTTCTGGCTTCTCTTGGCTTCTCTTCATGTGGTCCTCATTTCTCCTCCTTCATTTTCCTTGTACTCTCTCCTTTGGTCATTGTATCCAGTCCCACATAATAGCGATCTGTAGTACTGATGACTCACAAATGTAGGACCTCATTTTTGACATCAGAGTATTACAGACCATGCTTTAAAGTTGCTCAGATGCCCATTCTGAGCTCAAATTTGTGATCCTTTTGTCTCAGTCTCCTACAGTGCTGGGATTACAGACTTGTACCACTATACCAGCAAAGGAGATACACTGTTAAAGTCATTCATAATCACATGGATTTTCATTTTATTGGACCTTTGGGAGAATGGTGTAGGCAAATAAAATGTACACAAACTACATGGCTAAGGTGATGATGTAATTTAGTAATTGCTTTGTAAAAACACATATTAAAACACCATGGAAGTAACCTCGACATAGCATCTAGGGGAAAATAATTCAACATTTCTAAAGGAATACTATGCTGAGTGAAAGAAATGTAACCATCTACAAGTTTAGATAATACTTTTAGCTTATACTGTGATAGCAGTGATTTTAAATAAAAAGATTTGGAGAAGTGAGTTAACAGTAATGAAACATTTCCCTTTAATACCTATCAGGCTGTTTGCCTGATTTGATGTGCATTTTATACAAGTCATAACTAATTGCACCCTCAGTTTATAATGAGTATCGAAATTTGGGACAGACTTGATATTAAAAATTTTTAAGCTTGTTAAATAAAATTTAGCTGAGTTCTGTGTAACTCACCCCTAAAGTTTTCTATTACCCATATATTTAAAATATTTTCGTTTTAGAGTAGGTGTCATACAACCTTGTCTTAAAGAGTTACTGTATATATTTTGGTTTTTGTGGGACAAATAGGAATTTTGAAGATACTTTGTAGCTATTTACATAATCACTTCAAATATAACCATTTTAAAATGTGACTATTCTTAGCTTGGCAGCCTTAAAATTTTTAAGAAAGGCTGGCTAGATTTTGAATTGTTGGTTGTACATAGTTTACAGAGGAAATTTTCAAAATCAGAACTCTGACCTTTTTTCTCAGTTCATCTTACTATTTTATAGAAAATGATTTACATAAATTTTAATCGTCAAGACATATATTTATTAAATAGTACCACTAAAATTCTTGACTTCTCTAGTTCAGATATAAAATTAAATGATCATTGTAGTTAATGATTTATATATCTTACCTCTTTCAATTTAACACCGTATTGGTGTAGATTTCCTCATGTTCTTAACCAGATCGAGCTAACTTGATCTGTGATAACTTTCACATTCCACATGGAAAAGGTCATGAAAAAAGGAAATTTATTTCTATTACTAGGTAGAAATGTAAACTCTACAGTCATTACTAAAAGAGATCTAAATAAATTTTGACACATACACAGTCAACACTGACTTATAGGCCAGCATATTTTAAAAGCATAGTGAACTGTAATGTTAACATATAGTGTAGCTTTTAATTCCATAGTAAATGTGCATTTGAGTGACAAATTCTGCCAGCTTGAGCTGAATGCCTTGTGTGAAATTCCATTTGCTAAAGGCAGTTTTTGAGCCATCCTGTCACCATCACTTACTGACGGTTATTGTGCATGAATATGTAAACTTATGTCTAAGATTAATGTATCTAGTCAAAAGTTGAAGTATGAATGGAAAATGCTATGAACTCAAGTAAAATGTAGAGCAAAATAATAAATAAAAAAATTAATAACACAAATCTGACATGGAATATAAAGTTGGAGCAAGATGGTAGGTGGTTTTGAGACTGTGTGTTATTCCACACCAGGCAGCCCCATTACAACTAAAAGTTATAAGTGGAAAGCAGGACAATAAATAATGGTGTAGACCAGTCTTTTAGGGCATATACCTGAATTTTAGGAATGTTTTCAGTGTATATATATTTGAAAAAATAATAAACTACATTTAAAAACTAATAATTAGGCACATATTAATATAACATATTAGCAACTCTAACATTTTAGCATGTTTACCATATGCAATTATCTTCCATTGCTTATTAATTTCTCTTTACATATTTAAGGCAATTTATAATTAAGTTTTTGGAACTTCAAAGAGGGGATTTTTAAAAATTACTTTTAAAATACTGCTGTTTCTTAGAGTGGCTGATAACTGTAGCTTTTCCATTAATTTTAACATGTTTGGTCTGCATATGAACTCATATATTGCTAGTATTGCACAAAAAAATAATCAGGTAAAATTTATAGGAATTAGCTTTTTGCAAACATTCAGTTTGTTCAATGGCTTGTGAATGTATCTTCTGGGATGTTTTCAAATGAAAAACAAAAAGTCTGAAAAACTCAAAAATGGATACTTGAAGTATGCTGAATAGTAGTTTAACAGTTCCATTGGAACTGTGTATTTCTGAACTTGGAATTGGTGAAGAACTATAGATATGTAACATAGCTGAGTTCGAGGCCTGCCTGGGCTACAGAGTGAGCTCAGAGCTAGCCTGAACTACAAAGTGAGACCCTGTCTCAAAAAAAAACAAAAAACTTCAGTTTACCAGGAATGTTTAATGGAGCATAGATTTGTAGTTACCGTGTATTTCCACAAGATGGACCTCTTCGTGTTAGGTACTTTTTGTGTTTTGTTTTTCCTATCTCAGTTGCCCAGAAATTATTCGGGTAATAAAATTTCAAAGTCCCTTTAAAATTTTTAAATAGACTTTTCACAGTCATATGATACATCATTCCCTCATATTAGCCTAAAACTTAATGAGTATTTCTAGCAGAGATTTAATTTCCTTTTACAAATACTATTTATAAAATCTTATTAGACTCCTTAAAAGCCGAAAACGTCAACTAAATATTTTAACAATCATATTGTGTTTTGTGAAAATGGGAGCAAATTATTTGTAAAGTCAATGCATAAAAATCTCACTATTGGGTACCAGTAAATGAAGAACTCTGGTAATTTATAAATTTTTTCTGTTATTAAACAAGAAGCCAAAAGCTTTATCTAACTCTAGATTTTTAGGTTTAACTTTGTCTTTAAACATATACAACATGAAAATTATATATACATACGTCTTACAACCACCATGTGGTTTCTGAATTGTTTTTGGTCCTCCAACTAATGTGAAATATACTTGAGAAATTTATTACACAATTAAGTACACTTAGTAGATACAAACCAAATATACTTGACTCATATGTCCTTTAACGCTTATATCATCTGATAAGAATTAGAAATACGGATGTATGATTTAGAGTATGACTATGATTGCCAAAACTTGTAACTAAAATTAAGTGTTCAATAGTAAGGCTCTCTTAAAACTGTTAAGTGTGAAGCAACCTAACCCTTCTTTTTAATCCTGCAGTTTATTATCTATTAGATATGGGCCTTGGGCAAAAACTAAACATAAATCCTCTCTAGAAGTCAACTGTAACCGTAGACTGATTCTTATCTAAGCATTACTGATCCTTTGTGCTTTAAAGGCCAGGGTGGCTTTAAGGACAGTAGCACTTTTTTTTCTTCATTCCATAGTAAGTGTCTAGATATTCCTATCTGAGGGAGATTGAAATTTTAGCTTTATATAATCTGGGCTACAATTAATATTTTAAACTAAACAATATAAAATGGGCCTAATAGGTAGCTTAAAGTAACAAAACAGTATATAATATATACATCTTAAATACTTATAAAATTAACTGTCTTCTAGTTAGGATTTAGATATTTTCATTTTACATAGAAATGGGGCTCAGAAAAACTCATGATTTGCATAAGGCTATACAGCAGGTAAGCAGAGCTGGAATTTCGGTATCATAACGTTAATAGCATATTTGCCGGTACCTTGGATCGATCACAGGTCTCTTCAAACAGAGTGCTCCTGCAAGTATTGAGCAGTGTTTGTAGCACCTCATCCACAAGCAGCCTTAAGCAGAAAGGAGAGATCATGGAAAGCATGAGGTAGCATGAATCAGAGGACAGTGGCTCCAGGTGCTATCTGGCAGTCATGGTGGTAGTGGACATGTACTGAACACCTAGAATGTGGTAGGCACTGTGCTAGCACTCAGCAGCTGTACCTCAGAGAGACTACCATAGGACAGAGAAGTGTTTGCTGAGAAGCATGGCGCTTAGATTTCGGCACAGGTTCTGTAAGCTCCTACAGTCGCTGTCAAGTTTCTTCTTCACCAGTGCACCAGGAGGAAGAGAAGGAAGGCTTGTCTCATTAAGGATACTTTCTCAAACAGGCAAAAAACTTTCCAGGGAATATTTGTTATTTAGCTTCTTTCCTCCTTTATGCCCATATTAATCTGCACCTTTGTGCTAGGGTAAGTTTCTTTTCAGAATCTCATCTATCTAAACCTTTGTCATCTATAGCAGGTTTTTCATAACGCTTCCAATTTGGACCTAAAAATACTTGAGTTAGGGTATAATTGTCATTTGGGTAGGATTTTTCAGTGTTACTGCTTATTTCTAGATTAAATGCAGTCTCCAATATTCATTGATACATTAATTTGGAAAAGATACTTTGATTTTTCTGAGGCACAAATCATATTTAATGATGAATTGGCAAAGTCACTCAAAAAGTGTCATTCCCATTCCCGTGTTTGGGTTCTGATTGTTCAGAAGCACTAAAAGCCAACTTGTTTCATAGATTCCTAAGAAATCACTCCTCCCAACCCCAAGAAAATGTAAAGTCTGGGTGAATTTCCTGCAGTAAGTAGTCATTTAATTGAACAAAATTAACAGGAATCAAAATGTTGGAGCTGTATTTTTTGTTAGACATTATATAAAAAACAAAAAGTATAATACAGTAAATTATTTTATATAACATGAACTTAGAGTTTTCCAACTAATCATGATCAGAATAAAAATGTCTTCAACAAAATACTGAATGACACTGTGACACCGCATCTCATGTCCCCCGTGTCCGGGCCGGGAGGGGTGAGCCTGCACATGCACTTCGCCGTCCGCCGTCACACTGCAGAACTGGGAAACAAGGCTGAAAGGCAAACAGCACTTTTCTTCTGGTAAGAGTTGCTTTGGGCCTTAACTGGCCCCAATATTTCACACTCCTTGGACATCAAAGAAGGAAGTGTGTCCTCTGGTTACTCCTCATGTAGGTCATTGTGGCCAGGATTGCACCTGAGTGTGTGATGCTCTCCTCTCACACAGCAGGAGTCTTGAGCTGAACTTCAGGGAAGTTCCCTGATGAGTGTTCAGTGTTGATATCAAAAATTAAACACAGATTCTTCTCAGAAGAAAATCTCTATGGCCTGTGGAATCTAGAAATTTTTGAAAAGAAAGAATTTACACGTTTCTAACAGTCAAGAGCATCCCACAGATTTGTTGGAAGTACCGCAGAAATTTAAAATGTAAGACTAGGATGGCTCTGGTTAAAGTTTGATAAGTAGAGCATCAGACGGCTCCTGACGTGGGTCCCTGTTGCATACCTAAACATGCATTCTGAATTCTTAGGGTTACCTAGAACTTCATGTGAAAGCTGCTAGTTAAAAGCTGTGAACCTTGAGAAAAAAACACAAAGTCTAGCTCTTTTCTAAGTCAGTAGAAGTAATGGTTGATAACTTATTGGAAATTATAGTAAAATCGTAATATTTTTGTAGAGTTGGTAATTTGTTTATAATAATATACTCAGGAAGCTTATGACTACAAATATGACTTAAAAATTGACATGAAGTGCTAACATGTATAAGAACTTAGAATTATTTCCTGATTTTCAGATTTGGGAGATCTTAAATTTTGTCATCTGAGGAAGCTATCAAGAACTTCAATGTTATATCTATTTTAGTAATGTATAGAGGGTAAATGTAGTAGAGGTTAACATCAACTATGTAGTGATAATGTCCTATTTCTTTAAAAGTTATCACATGTTTTACAAGAACATATTGGTAATGGGAGTTTTCTCTGATCTTCCTCCTAAAACCACTGCACAAGCGATACATAAAACAATGGACACCTAGATTTTGTCCCATGGTCAGGAGCACTTATAGAACAGTTTTTTGGTGGTATTGAACCCTTACCTCTGAGATACATTGCCAGCTCTTTTGTGAGACAGGGCTCACTAAGTTGCCCAAGTTGGCCTCAAACTTGTCAGTCCTCCTGCTTCAAATAACAATTTAACAATTGCAGTAGCCAAACTGCAAAACATCCATTATTTTACAGTAGTGTATACATGATTTCCTTCCTCTTTGTATTTGGGGCCTTTGCGATAACTTTTCCTATCTTTGGGAAAAGGACAGGAGAACTGTTGAAGACTTGTTATGTCAGTCATTCCCACTAGGATGAGAAGCCTACGAGAACTTCAGAACTGCTCTTCATGTCTGTGGAAGAGATACTGAGTGTGTGTGTATAGCGCAGTGGTCAGTAACCTCTCTGCCAGCAGAAACCCAGTGTTGTCCTGTGTAGTAACGTGAACAGACATCTTGACAGGAAAGACCTTGTTTAGGGAATAAACTGGCTGCATTCCCAGTGGAACAGGACGCTGCATGTAGATGACAGCTGCCTCTGTCACTCCCGTGTCCTGTTCACCACGGCCTGTTCAGGGCCTACGGTGGTTTCTGCCGTACCTTCCTTGAAGGAAGTGCACTTTGGGGAAATGTGGGTGTGTTAAAGGTGTGAGTATAAAATTAAGATACAAGAAAGTAAATTGGCAAGTACTCCAAATTGAATTTCTCAATATTAGAAAAAGGGAATTAAAAACTATTTTCATTGCTGCAAGTCTAATTTTCTTACATGTAAATTACTTAAGCCAGCAACATGTATGTGCTCTTCTCATCACCTTTTACAATACCATAGAACAGACAGCATTGGAGTACTTTCTCCTCTGCAGAAAGGGTACATTTGTCTAGCTGGATATGAAATTCTCAGTGTGGTGTGTTAAAATACTGTAGTATGCCATTCATGAGAATAGAAATCTCACCTTGTCAAATGCTTGCTTGATGCATGTACTTCCATTTCATTACTTTTGTATTCATTTAATTCTTTACGAATTGCTGCCTAAAATTAACAACATTGAAAAGAGAACGTTTTCATAGATTAACAACCATTTCTAATATTTGCTACCTCTATTTTTTTAATATGTTGGAAAATCTTTTCTCGCTATATGCAAGTTGCATTCTCAGTTGTAACCACTGAAAATGTCTCCATTTGACATTGCCATACCTCCCTGAGGACCAAACTGATCCCTATTTCAGAACTATAGGTCAACTCTGACCCCGAATTGTCTTTGTGAAATCAATTACCTGCTCGACGTATAACCTTAATATAAAAGGCCATGCTGTCTTGAGAATAAGCTCCCTGGTGTGACACATTTGTCCGTGGTCCAAGACCTGGTGCCCCTGAGCAGCACAGACAGCTCTGTACCTTATCTGCTGCTGACAGTCTCGTCCAGGGTTTGTCTGCCCTCCGGTCATAGTCCTGCGCTTTCGCTACTTCCACGTAATCACTGAAACGTATCAGAATTTTTCTGTCTCTTAATTCATCAACAGTGGGTCTTTGATTAAGCTACAATAAAAGATCATTATAATTAGAAATCACATGCTAAACCAATTATCTTGAAGTAACTCCCATCAAACTACATTTCTACAAAAAAAAAAAAAGCTGAAAATAAGCAGCCTCTGATCTGCAGGGCTTAAGTTATATTTACATCACAATCCCCTTTCTGTTACCTGTTATTGGAAAGATTTTCACTTCCAATAGTATATAGCACAGAGTTATGGATGAGTTGACCCAAACTGCACAGCAAAAATAGCTTCAAGTACCATTTAATAAGCTCTTTTAAAAAATTATTGATAAATTTATGCCAACTACTACCAGTCCTACATCAGTTCAGCACAGGGCAGATTGTTTATAGTGTGGCTACCAATACGCATCATAAATTTTAACTGACTCACAAAGATTATCCCTTGGTTCTAATAAAGTTTTCAAATGAAGGAACATCTAGATATCTTGAAAGGTGACCAAAAACAATGAGTTTAAAAGGTAAAACTGGTAATCTGTACTCTTATTAGACAAAGTACACATGTTTTAAATTTCCTATCAGCTTCTGCTTCCACCTGGAAATAAGAGGAAATGTCATCAGGATTCTACTGCCTGTCCACACTGCTGCTGTGCAAGGGCGAGACTTCAGCCAGGTGCTGGATGGGAGCAGAAGCGCCTCTTTCTGAGGAGTGTTGGTGATTAACTAATGGCTGCTGAACAGACATTTTAATGTATCTGAGTCCATGTTAGGAATCACAATCACAGATGGTGTCTTGGGTTACCCATTCTACTTGCTTCAGAAGCAAAGTTTTCTCTACTCCACATTGTTTGAATTCAGGAAATAAAGTGCTTTAATTATACCTTTCTTGTTAACCTTTGCTTGATTTCTCTTCTTTCTTCCTGTTCTGTCTGATCATTCCTTTCTGTGAGTGATTAAAACAGAAAAAGAAACCAGTTGAGATGTTCTTCTCCAGCCAAGAAGTGTACGCAACATCAGCTGATAGCCTTCACCTGTTTTCTCCATCTTGCTAATCACTGCTCAGGAGATCATAGTCTAGTTATGCAGAACTATCCTGACCTGGTTTTCCTCTGACCTTCTCTACATTAGAAACAGCCACAGATAACACTGAGTTTCCAGGAATCACTTATCTGTGTGTGTGTGTGTCGGTCTCTATTCTATCCAAATATCTATATATTTATATCCAACACAGATGATATACAGTTGAATATAGACAGCACTCTCACTGCTTGTAATTTACACTGCTAGGACATAATTTCAAATCGAAACATATCTACAAACCAGCTGATTGTCCTTTGCTGGACCATGAACACATTTTAGGAAAGAAGCCCACGTCTCACTGAAGTAGGCTTTGCTTGCTGAGTTGTGACTGCGAACAGCCTGTGCTCACACTTCCCCCTGGAAGCTCCAGACAGACCAGAGTACCAAGCTACAGCCTAGACCGTACGCCTTGCACTAGCACTCTGAGAGCGGCTGTCCCGATTCTGGTGCCCTGTCTGTCTCTGACCTGGATGGGGTTCCACTCCTAGGAGAAAGATCTCAACCATCAGCACTCATAGAAACACTGCTGGGGTTTGGAAGGGGAAATCCCACTATTTGAGGTGACATAATTCCACATCGGTGTTTGTTTAGAAAGATACAGCCCAAACATACATTTAGGGGATTTGGTATATGGGTGTGTGTCATTGATTCTCTTTAAAGAGTAATCTTTCTTGGACCGAGGGCATTTTAGAAACCAAACTATTATGTACTTAGTTCTTTATCCATGTGAAGAGCCAGAAGAAACTATTTGTAAGCTATGATGCAGTGGCTAATAAAATCAGAAAAAAAGTTGCAGAACTATCACATGTAAGGCTACCTATAAGAGGCTTAAGTATAGTATGAAAATTCTTCAGATTTAAAAGTAGTTCATGGAGGAATCCCAAGTACAGGCTCCACGTGGAAATAAAAAGCAAAATCACTTCATTTTTGTGTATGAAAACGTCATCCTCATTACTGAGGTCATACACAGCAGGGCTTTCGGAAAGTACCCATCGTGTGTGTGTGTTCAGAGACCTCTGTCAGACACCTGGTGGCCTGTCCCCACAGTCTCCTCTCTGAGCTACTCTTGGTGAGGTTTGTAGATCTGACTAGAAAACTTTACATAAGGCAAGGGATCCACTATCAGGACTTCTGGAAATAATTCCAGCAGCTTTCACAATTATGTTAATCTTCCATAGATACTCAGAAATGTATTGCTAATCGCTTCTCGGCCTTTTGGCTAAGATCAAGTGTAGAAATGTATTGCTTCATCTGATGATAATGTCATGAAGCCAACCTGGAGTTGAACTCCAGCTCTGTTCTCCTGCCAGTATTCATAGGTTAAAATGTTTCCTCTCAATACCTTGGGTGTTAGTAAAATTTGCAAATTTGTTGTCTATTAAATTAGGGAACAGACTCCAAGTACTGAATATACTGCCCGACACAGACTGGGCCCAATAAAGGATTGGTTGCATTATCATATTTAACAACCTAAGGTGGTTACATTCACGAATACACAGCTCCTCAGATATAACTGCAATTAGTCATGAGTTCCCAACCTAAGGGAAGCGAACACAAAGTGATCAGGTACTAGGATTTTATTGTACAAGCGAAATGTGATGGGATGTGGGTGATAGCCCATGTGTCAGGAGCCTGCGAGTGGCGCTCTATACAGGGCCCTACGTGGTTGCCCGTTACCTCCCAGAGCGTCGGCAACACACACCTGACAGAGCGGGGAGCGAGTTTCAGGTCCTCACACTCAGGACACCGGGGAAGGCTGCTGAGGGAACGGCAGACCTGGCCGGCGGGACCGCCATGGCCACTGTGGAGAAAACCCGCTCTCCTTTGCGCGCTGAAGAGGGGTCCAGTCAGTTCCAGCTACCCACTTTGATTACACTTCTGTTTTCAGGGCTTCAGTGTTTATTTGCAAAGAATAACAATAGAAGCACCTGTGGGTGAGAGGGCCTGGCTGCCCGCAGGAGAAGTGGACAGTGCTGCCCGGTCGTAGTCTCTTCCCGTGTGGGCAGCAGACCTGGAGTGTGGTGCTTCTCAAGTCTTCAACTTAAGTCTAGCCCGCTACCTTTATTGACATCTATGACTTACAAGCTTTACAATCAAGGTGCTTTATTTTTAAAAATCTAAATATTCAAAAGGTCAACTGGAATAACTTTTCTAGTCTACCCACACAATTAAGAATGCTATCACTGAAAAGCTTTTCTTTGAATACGCAAGACATAGTCCAGTTAGCAGAATAGTAGTCATTGTATCTTAAGTTTAAAAAGTAAAACTTGGAAGTATTTAACCCTAAAATTAAAAAAATGTATAAAGGAAGGAATTGTTTTAGGCAGTTAATGAAGGCACTGAGCAAAACTAAGAGGAGTCCAGAGTGCAGGGCGCAATCCCGCACAGGCCCCGCTGGCCTGCTTTCTGTAAAGACGGCGCGTGGACTTTGTAAAAAGTTCACACACATAACAAATTCAGGGAGTGTCTGCGGGGTTCGTAGAAGGGGGTAAAACCCTAAAATGCTGCATGACTGGCCTTAGAAGACACTTTGTGTGGAAAATATCTTAAAAAGTTGAAGACCGTTGCCCCGGTAGAGAGCTACCTAAGAAATGCCACTGGGCAGTGACTAAATGAAGTCGAATTCTGCATAGTGAAGGTATACCCAGGTGTCTCAAACTACAGACCTAAGTCAAGGCCGGACGGGCAAAAGGTCCTTGAGTCCCACCTTTACAAGCCCCAGGATAATTTCCCCCGTCTCCCTTGCTCTTTTAAGCTGACCATTCTGTCCCTACCATGTATGATAGCCAAGGGGCATGCGCTTCACCAGTAAGATCTAGGGCCTGGCCTGGGTTTTCTGTGGCCACTCGAGCCCCCCCTGACACTGCCGGGAAACTTCCCTGACACGCAGCGTGCACGACAAGAGCCCGGATTCATTTCCCTTAGATCCGTATGACTAACCCTGAAAACATTTTAAATTATCTTAGAGACTGAGCTCTCTTTTCTCCTCATTTTAAAAGGTACCGTTTCTGCACACACCAACTTTCTTTCCTTAGAGGCCCGCGCTCACAATCTCAGCTGCTCAGATGTAGCAAGCACGCAGCCTGCAGAAGCGGGCTGGCTTACAGAGGCTGCTGCCACCGCCTCGGCGCACGCGTGCCCGTGAGGGAAACCCCAGGAGGGATCGCCCGCGACTCACGTTTCAGGATATTCCTTCTCTCCAGCTCCTCCACAGCAGGGCGCTGGCTCAGTCGTCTGCGGAAGAACACCAGAATTACATTTTGCACCATGGTGGGTGCCTGAAAATTCCATCCAGGGACTGGCAGTGAGAGGTGGCTGGCACACCCCTAAAGATTGCCTCTTGGAGAGAGCAAACCTTCGGTGCCGCTGGCTGGCAAAAATCAAGTCAGCCTCCCACGTGGGAGGGAGGGCTGCCCGTCACGAAGCCGCGGTGGAAGTCCTCGCTCCGGCGCCGAGTACGCACAGCCTCATTTTCCAGATCCGCTGTGCAGACCGCCTGGTCTGTTCACCCAGGCAGTGTCTAAGCAGCACGGGGACCCATTCAGAAAATTCTCCTTCCTGCCCACCGCTTTGGGGAGCGGCAGGCAGCACCACCTGGCTGCAGGCTCCAGGGTGCAGAGATGCCTGGAGCGATCGGTACCTCCCCTTGCCGCGCCTGCGGCTCGCACCGCGCGAGCGAGCTCGGCCTCCTCCTCGGTCTGCCTTTGCCCAGCCCAGCACAGGGGCGTGTCTGAGACGCGGGGCTCCCGCCGCCGCCCGCCCCTCAGTGAGCTCACAGAGCTGGAATCTCCTCCAGCTCTGTACCGCCGCCGGGAACTGAGCCCTCCTGCCGCAGAGCGCGGCCTCGTGTGCAGCCTGGAAACAGCCTTAGCAAACGCTCTCTCGCTTGCGAAACTGGAGGATACAGGGTCCCCTCCTCCCCCGAGTTTTCTTCCCAACCACAGTAAAACCAAAAAACAAAGGATATGTCAGCAAAGGGAAGCATCATTAGCCAAAATTAATGCCAGGCTCCACTTATCTGTACAGCTAAGATAATGCTGTCCTTGGGTTACAGCCAGAAACCTTCCCACTTCCGGATCCTTCACCGCAGCGACTCCACAGGGCCAAGTACTTGAATACCCAGACGGGGCCACGGCATCCGGCCCCGGGGAGCGCTGCTCGGCCCCTATTGTAAGCCCTGTCCTGGCGCCAAGCTGCGGCTCCTCCCTCCACCCCGGAACACAGCAGATGCTGCGCGGCCCCCCGGGAGCTCCTGTCGTCTCCTAGCTGTGGGGGGGGGGGTGCTGCCACTCTCCCCCTGAGGCTCCGCCAGGCCGCGACCCACCCCCGGCACTCCTGGCCGGGGACCCGGCTTGCTCCGCAGAGCCCGCTGGCGCAGTGCTGCCAACGCTCGGCAGCCAGCCAGGCGGCAAGTGACTGGAACATTCGCCACACGCCAGGCACGGCCCCAAGCCTGCGGGACACAGTGCGGAGCAAGGGTTCCCTGCAGTAGGGAGCCCACGGCCTAGACGGAGAGGAAGACAATAAGGAAAATGACTTCAGAGAGCGGCCGGTGCTGTGGAGGAAATAGGGCGGGACGCGCGGCGCATGAGTGCTTGGCCGGGCAGGGGCTGCAGGAAGGTCCTAGGGACCCGAGTGAGAGGCGGCCATGGAAGGTCGCACTGAAGCAAGGTCTCCGCACCGCACGCACGGGCTGGGAGCTGGGCCAGGGAGGGCGGGAGCGAGGCGGGCATCGCAGGACACGCACCCCAGCTGAGAGAGTGCAGTGGTCTCAGAATGAGAGGAAGGAAGGAAGGCAAGGAGATCGGAGCTGTACCGTGAGCGCAGGGCAGCGGCCGGGAGCGGGAGCAGGAGGCCCGAGGCTCTGAGGACATGGCAAACTAGAGCCTGCGAAGCCCTCAGAGACCGCAGGCCGCCGGTGGGCCGGACCCGCTCCTGTGTGTCGTGGGGACCCTGAGTGTCCCTGAGCAGGAAGGAGGGAGGGTCCGGTCGGCTCGGCACTATCTGGGCAGTGGCACTGGCCTGTCAGCGAGGCCACGACCCCTCCCGGCCTGCTCACGTGACACGCCACCCAAGCTTGGCGCAGGGAGGTCAGCGGTGCGGGACAGGCTTTGGGCACAGCTGGACAGGAGTGTGAGACCTTTTATGGCCGTCCTGGGGGAGGGAAGTTACTTCTCTAAGCCTCGTCTACTCGCAGCGAGGGCTGCCTAGCTCCACATAAAACTGTGGGAACGAAGAGACGGTACAAAGGTGTTATAACAGTGCCGTGTGGGATTTAACCGTTTCTCAAGAAATTACGTCAAGGATGCCTATAAATAAAAGGCATTAGTTCTTTTCGAAAACCTTTCTAGGTATCAAGCTTTTTCTCTGACATCTGCGAGCGGGGTTCACAAGAGCAACCGAGGAGACGGAGCCACAGCTCAGCGGTAGAGCACTTGCCTAGAACGCACAAGGCTCTGGGTTCCGTTCCCAGCTCTGGACAAAGCGCGGCAGAAAGCGACGCTGGCAGGGGTTGGTTCTCGGGTGGCCTCCGCGTCTTCCTGTCGGCACACAGTGGGCCCCTGGCGTCGGGGACCCCTCCCCGTAAGTCGGTCTCCACGGAGACCGAGCAGCGGCCCAGGCTGGGGCAGGACTGCCCTCGCGGCCGCGCAGTTCTCGGGCCCTGAGCTCCTGCTCCACTGAGCGCCCTGCAGACCCAGGAGCCTGAACTGCAGTGCGGGCACGGGCTGGGCCTCTGGAGCTCAGCAGTGACCCCCGTGACTCTGCTTAGCCACAGACTCGTCGTGTGGGTGCTGGGCTGCGGTAGGGGCTGAGGGTCGGAAGGTTGGAACGCTTCCTTCCCCGGCGTGCGCCGCACGTGAAGCGGATGGTACACAGAAGAAGGCTCCGTACTGACTGTGAGCCGGTGTGACCGTCGCTGCCATTGTGTGGCCGCCATTAGCGGGTCCCCAAACACCTGCGGGGTGCACAGCGGCGTTTAGAGAGCAGCACACACTCCGCCATCTCGGCGCTAAGCCCGGTCAAGGTGTGCGAGGCCCGAGCGGAAGCCTGGCGTCTCCCGCGCGCAGGACGGTGCAGGCTGAGCCTCTGGACAGGGCGGCCAGGCCCTCGGCCATCGGGCCAGGTCTGCGTGATGAGGGGCGGCGGGAAGAGCCGGGTCGCGGAGCCCCAAGCCTGGGCACCAAGGCTCGGAGAGC
>PVIC010021612.1:0-18220 GCA_004025085.1 Thryonomys swinderianus
CGCGCGCGGAGAGAACAGGCTGGAGGCTCCAGGCGCCGGCGGGAGCCAGCTCTGGGGACGAGCGGTGGTTTTTATTTTCCACGAGAAAAAGCACACAGAGAGCTTTTGTCACCGGAACAGAATAGAGTGGACCAAGCGGCCTACACCTGGCGCGGCCACGCCCGCCCTGGGTTTGTGCCGGGGGCCGGGGACAGTGGCGCAGCTGCGGCGGGACCCCAGCGCCCGCCCGAGGCCCTCCCGCGCTGGCCCCAGGCCCTCCCGCGCTGACCCTCCTTCCCGCACCCGCCCGCTCGGCGCGAGCATTGATTTTTCATCCGTCAGCGGAGCCAGGAAGGGAGAGCAAATCCCTGGATCAATGCTTAGAGCCTGGGGCTGGGAGCGGAGGCCAGGCTCTCACGGCCCTGCCCAGGCCTGAGGGGGAACCCGGCTGGCCAGGCGACCCGGCTCCCGAGTTGGCCAGTGGGGCCAAAGGGAAGGGGACGGAGGGGGCCGTGGGGGCTGCACGCGGGCCTCCCAGAGTGTAGAGATGTAATAGGGGTGCAAGGTATGATCAAAAACATGGGGTTCTGGGCCAGGGATTTAGCTCAGAGGTTCCAGCGCCTGCCTCACAAGCGCAAGGTCCTGAGTTTGAGCCCCGTAACCACATACAGTACCAGGTGTGGTGGCTCACGCCTGTAATCCCAGCACTCGGGAGGCAGAGGCAGGAGGATTGCTGAGTTCAAGGTTTGCCTGGGCTACGTAGGGAGCTCAGGGCCAGCCTGAACTACAAAGCGAGACCCTGTCTAAAACAAAAAGCTCATCATCCCAGCATTCGGGAGGCTGAGGGAGGAGGATCCCCCGAGTCTGAGGCAGCCTGGACTACCTAGGGAGCCCAGGCATGCCCAGCACAGCACTGGTGTGCAAGGTGTACCCAAGTGCCACTGTGGACTTGTTGCATGCAGATGGGGCGATGGGGAGGCTGGACCCCTGGTGACAACCCCCAGGTGACGGTGTTTGGCTTCTGGGTGCTCTGAAGACTCGGGCAGGAGGGAGACCCAGCCTCTCCTCTGGCCCTGGGCTCTGGCATCACTGTGGCAGGGGCGGAGCTGGGGGGCTGGGCAGTGGGGGGGGGCTCGTGTGCTCCAGAGCAAGAGCCTGGAATGGGGCCCGGCTCCTCCCGCGCTGCTCCCCGCCTCACGCCTCTGCCGGCGCGTGCCACGCACACTCCTGTCCCGGGCCCTCTGCACTCGGCAGTGGGCAGTGCCAAAGCTCCCCTGAGCCCCACCTCGGCCGCCCTCTCGGCCCTCGCTCTCGAGCCCCGCCCCAGCCGCCCAGGTGCTGGGTCCCGGTGCGTCTCCCTTGCCACTCGGAGGCCCCAGCCTTGGGCAGGGGCTCACAGCGGTCACCCCGGCCACTGGGGAGGCTGAAGCAGGAGAACCGCGAGTCTGCGGCCAGCCTGGGCAATTTAAGTGCGATCCAATCTCAGAAGAGAAATGAAATGAAAAGGGCCGGCTGCAGCTCAGCGTGGAGCGCCTGCCAACCATGCAGGGGCCCTGAGGGCCTCCCCCCAGAAAGAGGACGGTGAGAGGGAAGGGGGGAGCCCAAGCTCTGCTGACCGAGCCAGCTCTAGTCCCCAGGCCCATGGCTGACCGCAGTCACAGCCCCGACCGCCTCTGACACCAAGGAGCTCCAGGCCTGAGTGCACCCCACTTTGACAGTCTCCCAGGCCGCACAATCTGCCTGTGGGCCTGGACCGGCAGCACCCTGCCACCTCCCCTGCCTCTGCCTGGGCCCGTGAGACCCCACCCATGTCCTCAGAGCTCACCCCGTCCCAACGGGGTCTCAGTATGGAACCTAGGCTAGCCTACAACTCGAGATGCTCCTGCCTCAGCCTCCTGAACGCTGGGGTGACAGGCAAGTGCCACCATGTCAGGCGTCTGGTACTTTTGCCATCAGAGCAGAGCCCTGCACACAGTCTGGGCACCCAGCAGCCGCTTGAACACAGAGACCTGTCTGTCCCCCGACCCTGGCAGGGGCTATGGCTGCGCCCACATGAGGCGCTTTCTGCCACAGTCTGAGCTCTGTCCCCCAGGAGCAGGGCAGCCGCGTAGAGGGCCTCGCCGGGGTGTGGGGGGGTCACCCCGGCACTGTTCTCTGCCCTCCCCCACCCGGGCGAGGCAGGGAGTTTCCAGACTGGGGGCGTTACCCGCCATGCCCCTCCCTCTGGCCGAGAGCGTCGGGCCCGCCCACCATCCTTCTTCCTCCCTGGCAGGCGAGCCATTAAACCCAAACGCGGCCAGCCTGCTGCCTCAGCACTAAGTGCATTTGCAGCCATTAGCAGGGGGCCCCGCCCCGCCCGGCCGGTGGGTCTAATGCACAGCCTGCCCACCCTCCCGGGGGACACTAGTCGGGGCTCCATCCGCAGGGGCAGAACAGACCAGAGAAGAAAACATGGGCCTTGAGGCTCACACAGACAGTCACACAGGTTGTTCACTGCGCAAGGGGGCCGCTCAGGGGCCGAGTATATCCGCAGGCTCAGGGCTCTGGGAGGCCCCCTCTGCTAGGGAGGGGCCCTTTTCTCGTCCTTCCCAGGGAGGGCTGACGAGACTGTTTGCAAAATCAAAGTCCTACATAATGCCTCCTAAACTTGCATGCATTAACTAGGAGTATTGGCACATGCCTGCAGACTGGGAGGCTGAGGCAAGAGGATTCCAAATTTGAAGCCAGACTCAGCAATTTAGTAAGACCTTATCTCAAAACAAAAAATAAAAACAGGCGAGGCGTGGTGGCTCACGCCTGTAATCCCAGCACTCAGGAGGCAGAGACAGGAGGATTGCTGAGTTCGAGGCTTCCCTGGGCTACATAGCTCAGAGCTAGCCTGAACTACAAAGCGAGACCCTGTCTCAAAAAATAAATAAATAAATATAAAAATAAAAACAGGCTGGGGATGTAGCTCAGAGAAAAGGTCTTGGGTTCAATCCCTAGTATTGCAAAAACAACAAAACAAAACAAAAAACATTTTTGTTAATTTATTTTTGGAGTCCAGTTCTATGAATTTTATTACATATAGTTTTTGTTTCATTTTATTTGAGAGAAGGTATAAATTACTGTGTAGCCCAGGCTGGTTTTACTCATGGGTGATCCTCCTGCCTCAGCCTCCAGAGTGCTGGGATTACAGGCGTGTGCCACCAGGCCAAGCTGGGACTGCTGAGTCGTGACAGTTTTCTGTGTCACCTGTGTTGATGGTAAATACTTTCTCCACACCTCCGGCTGACTTCTTAACAGTATCTTTCTCAGAATGAAAGTTTCCACAGACAGGAAAGGCAGGTTGGTCATGTTTTCTCTTATGGCTCAATCTGAATTCTTAAGGAACTCTGTCTAATGTCAAGTGCCCAAGATTTTTTCCCATGTTGCTTTCTAAAAGTTTGGCAAGGACTGGTAGTCTCTGTTACCCCAGCACTTGGGAGGTTTAGGCAAGAGGATTGCTATGAATTAGAGGTCACCCTGGGCTCCATAGTGAATTCAAATCCCATCTGGACTACATAGTAAGACCTTATCTCAAAAAAAAACCAGGAATGTAGCTCAGTGATACCACACCCACCTTGCAAATGCAAGGTCCTGAGTTCAACCAGGTACCAAAAGAACAAAACAAAACAAGCAAACCAAATAAAAATAAAAAACCAAATAAAATAAAGCATCATTGCATAGCAATAAATCTCACATTTAGGTCTACGATCTAGTGTGTTGATTTTTTTGTTATTGTTGTTATTGTTTTTTTGCAGTACTGAGGATTGAATTTGGATCCTTGTGCTTCCAAGGTAGGCGCGGTACCCTTGAGCTAAGGCCCCAGCCCCTACTGTGTTGATTTTTGTATATGGTGAAAGATAGGGATGAAGATTTTATTTTTAGACTGAGGTGGAGCTCAGTGGTAAGGCATTTGCTTAGGATATAAAAGGCCCTGGGTTCCATCTCCAATTCTAAGAGAAAATTATTTTTTGCATATAGATAACGACTCTCTCGATATTTATTAAAGGAAATGTGAAAAACACAAAGGGTCTGGGCCAGAGGGTTAGCTCAGTGGTTCCAGCGCCTGCCTCGCAAGCGCAAGGTCCTGAGTTCGATCCCCGGAAACCACATACAATGCTGGGCGTGGAGACTCACGCCCACCAGCAATCAATACCACATACCACAGCACCAGGCGTGGTGGCGCACACCTGTCATCCCAGCACTTGGGAGGCAGAGGTAGGAGGATTGCTGAGTTTGAAGCTTGCCTGGGCTACATAGTGAGCTCAGGGCCAGCCTGAACTGCAAAGTGAGACCCTTTCTCAAAAAAAAAAAAAAAAACACAAAGGGTCTGGCAGTAAGGCTGACCATGCAGAGGAGGTCAAGAGTGCACGGTTGTTGAACTGCTGGCAACCCTCCTGCCTCAGCCTCCCAAGTGCTGGGGTTATAGGCATGGAGGTTGGAGTGTTTATTCCCAGTTTGTGGGTAAGAAAAAAAAAAGGGACTCAGACAGGTAAAGGAACGTGCCGAGGATCACAGCCAATGGGGAAGCAGGACTCGGACACAGGGGCTCCTCTCTGCTGGAGGTCAGCGGGGACATCAGGGGCTGCATGTGCACTGCTGCCCGCCTGCTCGTGCCCTTGGTCAAGGTGGGTCTGGGCAAAAAAGCAGCTCTTCTCTCAGGGTTCTGACAAGACCAGAAGCTCCACTGTTCTGCGGGCCTCTGCAGGGCCCCTGAGGACGCTCCCTCTTGTCCTCAGGGACCTGCAGAGCCCTTGCTCACAGTAGGAAGTGGCCCAGGCTTATGAACCTGGCACTGTACCCTCATGGTACCCACTGGCATAGGGTACAAGCCAGGCCAGGCCAATATGTGCCCATCCTTAGCCTGACACTGTGGTCCCTGCAGCCCCGACCTTCTCTTTGGTTGGTGCCCACCCTGTGCAACTAGGAATGATCCTGTCTCAAAATAAAAGAGACTTAAAAAGGACCAGGGATGTCGCACAGTGGCAGAGCATTTGCCTTAGTTCCAGGCTGTCTCTCTGCCCACTGCCAGCCCCTCCCCTTCACATCCCCCTCCAGCACCAGCGCGGAGTCTTTGGCTTTTGTGTAGGGTCAGCCTTTCCACACACTTCCTCTGCCTGGGCAGTCTTCTCCCATTTCTTCCCTTGTAGAACTCCTATTCATCCCTCAAAACCCTACATAGACTCCATGATCCCCAAAGTCCTCTAGGTGCCCTCACTTCCATCTCTGCTTTTGTTTTTTGCCTACGTGGAGGCAGGACCTCATCTTTATCATAATTTAGAATCAGGTCCAGGCTCAGAGATTTAGTTCAAGTGGTACCACATCTACATTAGGATCAGGTCCAGCGATCTGAAACACAGGTGTTATCCATCAACTTCCCTGAGACTTTTCCAATTGTTGATAAAATGCAGATTAAGTATTACCCCCTGAGCCCATGAGGAGGTGCACGCCAATTATCCCAGTCATCTGGGAGGCTGAGGCAGGAGGATCATGAGCTGGAGCCCCCAGTCTGGGCAACTTAGTGATTTAACAAGAGCCTGATTCAAAATGAAAAAGAGGGTGGGGAGGTAGCTCAGTGTGAAGCTCCTGGGTTCGACCCCCAGTGACACAGTGCACGCATGCGCGCGCGCGCGCGCGCACACACACACACACACACACACACACATCCTGCGGTCTTGGTCTCAGAGCTCGGCCCCTCAGCCCGAGGGGCTCTAGCTCCATGCACGCGCACGTGCGCACACGCGGTCGACTGTCCGCGGAGCCTGACCGTGCGGTCCCCGGAGGCCGGCCGGGCGCGGGCCGAGGCCAGGGTGCCCGGGAGGCGGAGGCCGGCCCCAGCTGCAGCGCTGTGCGGTCTCTTGATCTCTCCCGCACTGCGAGGCGGAGGCCGCAGGGCCCTGGAGATGGTCTCCATGACAACGCCGTGGCTCACTCCCCATCTCGGATGTAAATTAGTTACAATTTTATTAGTGTGCAGAATTTCAAGAGGCTGAATCCTGCCTGGGAAGGGAAAGGACGAGGGGGGCTCCCCACCCCAGAGGACCCCAACTCAGGAACAGTCGTTGGAGGGGCCCGCGCGGCTCCAGGCTCACTGTGTCTCAGCCTCTTCCAGAGCCCGGAGCTGCGGGCCTCCCTCTCTCGGCAGCAGCCCCAGACCCCAGGGCACAAGGGGCGCCAGGGCTGCGCGTCACCGCCGTCCTGAGGGGCCTGGACCCCGCTCCCTCCTCGTCGGCAGGCCAGGGTCCCCGCTGCCATGGGCACCGCACTGGCAGAGGAGGCATCGCAGGGCGGCAGAGGCTTTGGCCTGAGCCTCATGAGCCACTGTGGGTGCCGCTGCCGAGCCAGCATGGCGGGTGCAGAGAGAGCGCCCCGCCACAGCTGCTGCCCACGTGGGCCCAGCACCGAGGGCACAGACCCAGCACAGGCGGCCTCTCCCAAGGAGGGAGGGCACGGGCTCTTTCTCCACGGTTGAAGTTAAAATTAGCCATGTGCCGGGCGTGGTGGCTCACGCCTGTAATCCCAGCACTCGGGAGGCAGAGACAGGAGGATTGCTGAGTTTGAGGCTTGCCTGGGCTACATAGTGAGCTCAGAGCCACCCTGAACTACAAAGCGAGACCCTGTCTCAAAAAAAAAAAAATTAGCCATGTCCCCCAGGGCAGCTCTGCGCCCTTGGCTGCACAGCAAGCGCCACCAACTCAGGCCCCACAGGGACCCGGCCTGGGCCGGCACAGCCTCGGCACCAAGGAAGTGGCACCCAGCGCTGGGACAGCCAGAGGAGGGGCATGGCGGGGAAGGCGGGCGGGGGCCCAGGGACAGAGGGGCACAGGGTTCACAGGCTGAAGGCGCAGATGGCAAGAGGGTTGAATGGAAGATGGATGGGAGGGTGGTGGAGGGAGGGACAGACAGACAGTTGGATGGATGGAAGGATGGACAGAGAGGTGGAGGGACGGGTGGACGGAGAGAAGAATGGAGGATGGGTGAAGGGAGGGACAGAGAGACAGATGCAGTGGTGGGTGCACAGGGAGGTGGCGCCACACAGGAGACCCTCTCGCACGGCGGCCAGGCCCGTGGAGTAGGCATGAATGGTAGTGGCACCGTGCACAAGCTTTGTGACTGAGCTCAGTTTCCCTGGGTGGAGGATGGGCAGGAGGAGGAGCGAAGTGCACGGTGAGGCCCGCACGGGGTTAGGGCTCAGGCACTGTGGTTCCGTGTGTCCTGTGACCTGGACGGGGCCTGGGGACGGGGCGGACACGATGCCTGTGCCGGACGCTGGCCTGGGCCAGGGCTGGGGCGAGGACAGGACATGGGGGTTCCCCAGAGCCCACCTCACGCCGGAGACGGAAGAGCCTCCAGGGCGGTTGGGCGCCCTGAGCAGGGCAGGGGTGCTGGCTCCACTCCAGGGCTGGGCCTCCCCTGCTGAGGACACACAGGCTCCACCCCAGCACACCTGGCTCCCAACTTTGTCCCCGTGGGTGTTGCTGCCAGCCTATGACCTGGCAGTGCCACCAGCCCCAGTGACCCCACACTGTGCCCGCTGACCCCTCTGCGTGGTTAGGGTCTGGAGACCCCGTGGTGGTGATGGCGCAGGCGCCAATTCCCCTCCCAACACCCGAGGGCCAAGGGCCGCTCTGAGGGCTGGGGGCTGGGCCGCCCACCCAGTCCCAGGCACACACGTCACTGATTACGCCCGCACTGGAAAACTTCATTACGTGGTGCTCACTGTGCAATTTCGACGGGTTTAGTGATTAGGAAGACGCACAGACAGGCACACGGCCTGGTGGCCGCGACACCTCGCAAAGGTCCTGCCCTAGTCAGCCTGGCGAGGCCAGTTCCCTTTGGGGTCTACAGTGGGGACCCTACCCTGACCCTTCAGTTCGGCCCTTCCTCTTCCCCTCCTTTTTTTTTTGGGGGGGGGCACAGTCTTGCTGTGTAGCCCAGGCTGGCCTTGAACTCTCAGTGATCCTCCTGCCTCAAGTTTTGAAGAGCTAAGGTTACAGGTATGTGCTACCACCATGCCTGGTGCTCGCTTTCTCTCTCTCTCTCTCTCTCTCTCTCTCTCTCCCTCTCCCCCCCCCACACACAGCCACACACAGACACACACACACACAGGCACACACACCCAGAGCCACACACAGGCACACACACACTCACAGAAGTAGTCACTTCAGGGAGAGCCAGGTCGTGCAGGGCACCGGAGGAAGGAAGAAACCCAGAGGCCGGAGCTGCTCTGCCCACTGTGGGCCTGGACCCAGCACGGGAGGACCAGGAACAGGAGGGAGGCCCGGGCCTGGCTCTGTCCTCCGGCTTTCTTGGCCTCCTCCTCCTCCTCCTCCTCCCTCTTCCTCTTGGGGCCCGGCCTGCTCTGCGCTCCCTGGTGACCCAACCCACCATGTGTCTCGTCCCCACAGGGCCATGGCCAGTGCCGAGTATACACAGGAGACCCAGGATAAAAATGATGGGTGGCGGGCCGGAGGGTTAGCTCAGTGGTTCCGGCGCCTGCCTCGCAAGCGCAAGGATCTGAGTTCAATCCCCGGTAACCACATATAATGCTGGGCATGGAGACACACCCACCAACAATCAACACCGCACTCTACAGTGCCGGACGTAGTGACTCACGCCTATAATCCCAGCACTCAGGAGGCAGAGACAGGAGGATTGCTGAGTTTGCAGCGGCTTGCCTGGGCACCATAGTGAGCTCAGGGCCAGCCTGAACTACAAAGCAAGACCCTGTCTCCAAAAAGCAAAAAAAAAAAAAAAGATGGGTGGCTAGGTGTGGTGGCACATGCCTCTAATTCTAGCCCTCAGGGGGCTGAGGCAGGAGGATCTCTGTGAGTTCAGGCCAGCATGGGCTATACGATGAGTTCAAGGTCAGTTTGGGCTACAGAGTAAGACCTTGTTTAAAACAGCAACAACAACAACAACAGATGGGCGAATGAAAGACCGGGACCTTGTGGGGCGTGCCGCACGGAGGGTTCTGTTTGCTCAGGTCACCTGCTGGCAAGGCCCGGCCACCTCTGTTGAGACCACTGCCCTCCTGCCCACATTTCTTGTCCAAGACAGGTGAGGCCCGAGCTACCCGAGAAGGGGCCAGACTCTCCCCCTCCCCCCTCCTTCCCTCATGTCCCCTCCCCTGCCCACCACCCAGCCCTTGCTGACTCCGCATGGTCAGCCAGAGGGGCGCAGGCCACCTGCCAGGCCCAGAGTCTGGGGGCCCCGAGTTCAGATCCTGCTGTGCCGCTTAGCACCTTGGACAGACTTACTGGGTCTCAGTCTCAGCTCCCCTGTCGGGGACCACGCTGGGGTATCTCTAGAGCTGGCTTTTCTCTTGAATTTGCTGTCTGCCTGTCCACGTGGAGGGCACCTTCCCGTCCGCTCTCCCCTCCCCCTCCCCCTGGACTCTCCCCTCCTTATGCCTGAGGTTCCCGCTCCTCCCCCGGGCTC
Organism: Thryonomys swinderianus; assembly: GCA_004025085.1. Taxonomy (NCBI): domain Eukaryota; kingdom Metazoa; phylum Chordata; class Mammalia; order Rodentia; family Thryonomyidae; genus Thryonomys; species Thryonomys swinderianus. The sequence goes on from PVIC010021612.1 coordinate 9,445, forward strand.
ACCCCACCCTCCCAGGCGCCCCCAGCCCGCGGTGATCCGCAGTTCCCAGAGCAGCGCTGGGCAGCTGCTCACATCTGGATCATTAGGCCGCCCCAGAACCGCGAGGCCCGCTGCCCCTCCCCCACCCCTCGCAGCCTGTATTTTTAGCTCGCTGCTGAGGCGGCGGAGCATTAGTGTGCAGGGCGCTGCGCTCTCCGCCGGGCTGGCTGAGGGTTTATCTGCTCTGACAGCCCCAAGGGCGGCGGGCACGTCGCCCTCCCGGGTTTGCAGCCTGGACTGCACGGGCTGCCCGACTGGGTCCCGTCCAGGCTCCGCAGCTGCCCTGGGGCCCGGAAGTCCCCGGCGCAGACCGGGTCCCCGCTGCAGAGCCCGGGACGGGGCGGGTGGGGTGCTTCTCCCCCGCCCCCCTCCCTGCCCTGCGCCTTCCGGCCCGACCTGAGCTCAGCACTTTAGGGTGAGGCCCCAGAGCCTCACCGCGGGGCGCAGACCCTCCCTCCTCCGCGCCCCGGCTCAGACTGCCCCGCCCGCCCGAAGGGCCACCACACTCCTCTCCAGGTCTGGGCCACCCCGAATCGCCTGTGCTTCAGCGGGGGCTCGGGGACCCAGAGAGGTCCGGACCGCGGCTCAAGGTCACACCGCGGGGCGCCCTCCTCCCCTCCCCTCCCCTCCCCTCTCCCCCTCGGGCGGCCCATCCCCCAGCCTCTCCCGGTGGCTCAGGGCTGTGGACTCCGCTGTCCCTTCTGTCTGACAGGAGGGGACACGAGGGACAGGCCAAAGTCTGTAGAAGACAGGTTCTCTAGGGTGGCCTCTCCCGCCCCACTGCAGGGCCCTGCGGTGCCAGGAGCAGCGCCGAGGACGCGGGCCGTGGTTGTGCGGACTGTGCCTGGCCCAGGGGCAGAGGAGCGCAGCCGGCCGGCCCCAGCCACGGTGCCTGTGTTGCGGGCCACGCTGCGGGCCTGAGTCTGCCCCACCGTGGACTCGGAGGGCTGCTGCTAGGGTCTGCTGCCTCACTCTCGTCTTTACTTTCTTTGTGTTTTGTTTTTGCAACAGGGTATATATAGTCACTATATAGTCCAGGCTGGCCTCGAACTCTCAGGGACCCTCCTGCCTCAGCCTCCTCAGTACTGGGACCACAGGTGTGCCTGGCTTCTTTTATCTGGCTGGCAGGGTCTGAGGTATTCGACATTCCCTTGGCCCTAAAGACAGGACAGGGTGTGGCAGATGAGGCCACGCCACCCCTCCCCCGGGCAGTGGCCACAAGGAATGGGCGGGCCCTGTGCCAGGCCGGGGTCCCTCACGCTGCCATGCACCACTGGGTGTAGCACAGCTCTGAGAGCCAGGGACAAGGTGGGCCGGGAGGACCCGGATGGGAGGGCACCAGAAGGGCACGGCCCCCCAACTGTGGTGCTCCCACCCACTGGGGGCAGATCAGCCTGGAGCTTCCCATGGCATCTGCCCTGGGTTCAAGTCCTGACACTTCCAGTGCCAGCAGTGACAGCTGGGGGGCTCCCCGATCCTTTGGACCTGATCCCCTCCCCCATGCCATACTGCCTGCTTGGTGTGTGCGGGGCTCCAGTCCACCCTGGCACACGTTGGGCTCCAGTCACTGTGGCCTCAGTGTCCCGTGAGGCCAGCGCCCTTCCTCCCCACTCTAGCTTCCTGCCGTGCCTCCCTCTGCCTCTACCTCCCCGCTCCAGGCCATGCTGTCCCCCACAGAGCCCTTCCCAATGCTGTTTTTCCCCCCTCCCCCCAGACTGTCCCCTGTCCTGGGCATGTGCGGGCATCTTGACAGCGCGTCTCTCTTGCGTGCCGCCTGCTCACCTCCCATCAGAGGCTGGCCCTGGGCCTGGCTGGCTGGTGCCGCCTCTCTGGGTCCGAACTGGGCACCATGTGAAGGAGTGCTGCGCTCCTGGGCAGGGAGCCAGGCGTAGTGCAGCAGCACACAGGACGGAAAAGGGCTGGATGGAAGGACAGGCGAGCAGCTGGCTGTGGTGATGCACACCTGTGATCCTAGCACTGGGGAAGCTGAGGCAGGAGGATTGTTGTGAGTTCGAGGCCAGCCTGGGTACATAGTGATACCCTGTCTCAAAAACCAAAACCAAGGGCCAGAGATTTGGCTCAATGGTTCTGGCGCCTGCCTAGCAAGCACAAGGTCCCTGGTTTGACCCCAGGTAACCACATACAATACTGGGCATGGTAGCCATGCCCACTGGCAATCAGTACCACATACCACAAATACGGGGCTTGGTGGCTCATGCCTGTCATCCCAGCACTCAGGAGGCAGAGGCAGGAGGACTGCTGAGTTCGAGGCTTGCCTGGGCTACACAGTGAGCTCAGGGTTAGCCTGAACTACAAAGCGAGACCCTGTCTCAAAAAAAAAAAAAAAAAAGTAGAAGATAAACAAGTGACTGAACACAGGAGCCAGGCTGCCTGGGTCTGTATCTTCACCAGGACCCGAGGCAGGTGACCTCCATTTGCCCTACTATAAAATGGTCTAACAATACCTCAGATGAAAGGATTTCAGGTGGTATCTGAGAGCTATAAGGCTTCGCGAGATGGGTGACAAAGACTCGGTGGGCTCCTGAGTTGCTGCCCCAGCCCGGCTTCAGCCAAAACACCTCAAAATGGGACCCTACACTGCAACCTCTCATCAGTCCTGATGCTCCTACCTAATACACCCCAACTCAAAGCCACCCCAACTCCCCCCGGGTTCACAGGCTCTTGACTCTTTTCTCTCTTTGTTCTCCATGCAGAGGCTGGAGAAAGGGTCAGGAAAAAAAAACCTTCACCCTCAACGACACACACAAAACAGAAAACAAACCCACAGACGAGCCCTAGGCCTTGATTTCCATTTATGTAGGGACGTGACATCAGCTGGGCCGACCTCAGGGCCTTTGCACTTGCCAACCTGCCCTGCACACCTGTGCAGCTCCCTCTCCAGCCCAGCCCCTCGCCCACTCCGGTGTCTGGGTGGCTCGTCTTTGTGCTCTGTCTCTCTCCCCTAGAATAGGGGGCTCATGATGGCCAGAACCTGGTCTCGCCGTGCGCAGGAGAGCTCCTGGCGGGTGAATGCTCACAGACAGAGAAGGCCCAGGAATGAGTGAATGACGGAGGAACGCTGACCTAAGTTACTGTGTCACTGCTGCCTCGCAGAGCCGGAGGAGAGAGGGAGGCGGGAGCGAGTGTCACTGAACTAACAGCGGCCTGACCCTGCTGCCTTCTGCCAAAGACCAAAGACCAGTGGGCTTTCTGTCCCTGGCAGGCAGGACTCGGGCTTCCCGCTGCCATGGTTACCAGGCACCGGTTCCAGAAGAAAGGCGAGGCCGGCTTCCTCGGTCGCCCAGGATGTGGTGGAGAAAGCACATGCTTTGTGGAGACTCCATTGTGTCCAGATGGAAGAACGGGAGGCAGGAGGGCTCACGGTCTGTAGACACCATCCACACTGGGCACTCCTGGAGGACCTGGCAGGCCTGGGCAATTCAGAGGTGCGAGTCCAGGTGCCTGTCCTCGGTGGTTCCAGCAGCAGGGAAGGCCCAGAAGCTCACTTACTTAGCTGGGGATAAAAATAGCAGCGCTCCCACTGACAGGAGGGGGAGGCAGGTACAGAGGGAAGGAGCCCTGCACCCACCTGCCCTCCTTCCCTGGAGGGCAGCGGCACTGCAGAGCCGGGACCCTGGAAGCCCCTGCCGTGAACTGAGCAGTCCTAGCTGGGAAGGCTGTGTCCTCCCTCCCTGAGCAAGATGACACCCGCAAGATGTTAAAGGTGTCCAGGGCCAGGTGATCTTCCCCCTTCTCTGCGCCCTCAGAGATGTGCATGAGGGGCGACCAATACACCACTGCCCCGAGGAGTGTGTGTGGGGTTTGCAGTGTTCACGACCTCGAGGAGGCTGTGTCACCTGAAAGGCGCCCTTATTTGGAAGTACTCAGGAACAGGGCTGTGCTAACTAACAGGGGCCCTGGGAGAGAGGCAGGCATAGCGCCACTGGGCCGAATTCCCCGCCCGGCCCTGCGAGAGAGACAGCCGGGTACAAAAGGAGCATGGCCCGTGGATGAAGGCGGGAGGAAGGCTCTGCAGCCACAGACAGGCACGGTGGCCCTGTGATCCCAGCAACTCAGGAGGCTGAGGCAGGAGAACCCTGAGGCCAGGGTGGACCTACCTCCAGCACCTACACAGGGAGGGGCCCTGTTGACCAGGACTGTGGATCTCTGGCCTCCAGGTCAGGAGGCAGCGCTGGCAGTCCAAGAGAATCACCACCACCATCACCAACGCTCATCTCCAACCACGTTGCCAGTGAGCGCCAGCATCACCATGGCAACCACTGCTGTCCCAGGACCAGATCTGTAGGCCACCAGATCTTCAGGCCGCCACCGGCCCAGCAATCTCCTGGTCAGTCCCCCGTCACTGCTGAAGAAAATGCCAGAATCTTGGTGGTTCGACCCAACAGATTAGACTAGCCATAGTGATCCACACCGTAAACCCAGCACTGTGGAGGCTGAGGCAGGAGAATTCCAAGTTCCAGCACAGCCTAGGCACTTTAGCAGCTTAGCAAGATCCCTGCTTCCAAATAAAGAACTGAACCGGGGCCGGAGAATATAAGTCAGTGCAAAGGCTCGGGGTCCAATCCCCGGCACCATAAACACACAGGTGACTCTATCCAGTTCCGGAGACCAGAAGGCTGAAGTCTAGGGCCCACAGGGCCGACCCCTCCTCACCTCACCTCACCCACATCTGGTGACTCCAGGTCCTCCTTGGCTGTGGCTGTGTCACGGGGTCTCTCTTCTGTCTGCACACGGGCGTCTCATCTTAGGCTTTTATGAGGACTGTTCAGCCCAGCTGGGTAATCCAGGGTGACCTCACCGCGAGGCCTTTTACCCATCTATGGTACACATTCCCTCCATGAACTCACATCCGCAGGTGACAGGGGTGAGGGTGTGGACTTGTGTTTCCAAGGGCGCCACCTGTCCCGCGGCCCTCAGCCTGCTTCACAGCCTCTTTCTCTTTTCTCTGGTATCTAGGATCCCACTCAGGACCTTGCGCTCACAAGGCAGGCACGGTGCCACTTCCATGCCCAGCCCCCCCCACCTCTTTCTTAAGACAAACATTTAGTAGGTGCTATCATCCCTATTTGGGTGTGGTGGGCCCATCTGTAATCCCAGCACTCTGGGGGGCTGAGGCAGGAGAATCACAGATTTGAGGCCATTTTGGTGAATTCACCAAGCCTTCATCTCAAAATAAAAATTAAGAAAAACGCCTGGGAATGTAACTCACTGGGAAGGCTCTGGCTTCAATCCCCAGAACAAGAAAACAAAAGCAAACAAACAAGAAGTGAGGGCGACAGCGAGGCACGGTTCATGCCGGTGACATTCCAAAGGACGGACTTGAACCCGGCCAGATGCCTGGTTTCAAGGTCCTGGGCTCTGAACTTCAGATCAGATGGAAAATTACAAAAAGAAGACTCAGGGCCGGAGGGTTAGCTCAGTGGTTCTGGCACCTGCCTCGCAAGCGCAAGGTCCTGAGTTCGATCCCCGGTAACCACATATAATGCTGGGCGTGGAGACACGCCCACCAACGATCAACACCGCATACCACAATGCCGGACGTGGGGACGTGGTGGCTCACGCCTGTAATCCCAGCACTCGGGAGGCAGAGACAGGAGGATTGCTGAGTTTGCGGCGGCTTGCCTGGGCACCATAGTGAGCTCAGGGCCAGCCTGAACTACAAGGCTGTCTCAAAAGCAAAAAAAAAAAAAAAAAAGCCTCAGCAGAACCCGGATGGAAGGCAAGGTGCTGAGGCCCTCTGGGCTCTGCCACAAACACTGGTGCCCATCGCAGCAGACCTTTGCCCCACCTGGGCCTCAGCTTGACATCCCCATGGCAGTAAGGCAGGACGTGGCTGATACGGACAATCCCCTAGCTCTGGAGCTTTGTGACACTTGGGTCACCGGGTGGCAGCTGTTTTGTCACAGTCCCTTGCCCAGGTCTGACTCCTGTGCCAGGTAAAACTGCAGCACCTGCTACCAACGCCAGTGATGCCGGGAACCAGTACGGGTGCTGAGGACAGTGGCATGGTGGGTGGGCCCTCTGCCTCCCCACCTGGCAGGCTGGACACAAGAACCTGAAGTCTCTGTCGCAGGCCACGAAGCCCCGGGGGAGGGGACGATCTTGGCGGAGGTTTGTACACTGAGGGCAGGTCCCAGGAGCAATGCCAGTGCTGGAGGAAAGTCTGAAGATCACTCTCTTCTGCTGTGGCGCTGGCCCCGCAAGCTGGAGCGGCTGCAGAGGGGACCCCGGGGCTGGAAAAACCCTCCCCGATTATCACAGGAAGATCGTCAAAGCGTAGGGAGAGGCCCAGGGACCACACTGCAGGGTCAGCATCTTGGAAAAGGAAACAAAACCAGGGCACAGACTGAGAAGGTCCAGTTCCCAAAGCCTGGCTTGTTCATCAGGGGTTGTTTGTAAGCATAAACATTTTTAGTTTGAAAAATTCTTTCTCCGTGTGCGCCCGAGGCTCTTTCTTTCGGGCTTCTCCGGCCACAGATGCAACTGTCTGCTTAGGAGCTAATGATGGAGGAGCTGGGGCCGAGTTAGAGACCCAAGGAGACCTTTAATTAGCGGGACCAGACCAATCTCCACGCGAGGGCCTGGGGGGCCTCCCGTGGATCGCCTGACCTCAACCCATCGCACCCACTCAGGGCTCCCGTGGGGTGCACAGGAGCCGGCCGGCCCGGCATGGCCCTGGCCCTTTCCTCCTGCTGGGCGCAGAGGCAGAGTGGGGAGATGTGGACCCTGGTGGCACGGCCATTCCACCAGGAAATCGGCTCACGCGGGACGCAGCCCGCCCGAGAACGAGTCACCCGCCGCTCCCCTTCCCCTTGGGCAGAGTCCGGCTCGCCTGGCCGCGCCGGGGAAGGGTCGCAGCGGCCTGGGCGGTGCCCTCCCGCGCCCACGCACACATCTCGGGCGCCGAGGTGATCTCCCGCGAGGCCGCCCGCCCGCGAAGGAGCAGTAAATAACGCTGCCTGTCAGCGCAGGAGGACGGAAGCGGCGACGGTGTGTTTTAATCAGGGTCCCCCGTGCGTCGCCCCCTCCTCCCTCCTCCCCCGCGGGGCGTGGGCACTGGGAGGACGGGAGGGAAACGGGCGCCAGCGTGTGCGTGGGGCCCGGGTGCAGGAGGAGGAGGAGAAGGACGCGGGGGAGAGGGGGAAGCAGCAAGTGAGAGACGAGGGGGCGCGAGCGGCCGGGGTCACGCGCGCCAGCCGAGCCGGGAAGCGGCCGCGGCGAGGAATACCGTTGCCATGGCGACGTGGCCGCGAGGAACAGGAAGCGGCAGAAATAGCAGCACCGCGGCCCGGCCCCTCCCCCCGCGAGCCCGTTGCCAAGGCGACCGGCCCGAGCGAGGCTGCGCGGGCGGCCTCGGCCTCCTGCGCCCGGATCGCGCGTGCGCACCGTGCCGCTCCCTCGCGGGCGTCGTGGGGGCGCCGTCGCCCCCAGGGCCACGCGGACCCCAAATCTACCTGCGCCGCCCGCCTGCTGGCGTGGGCAGGGGGCAAACGAGAAAAAAACAAAAAACAACCCTGCCCATTGTTTGCCTTCCTGAAGCGCCCCGCCTTTGTTCTGAGCGAACGGGTGCTTCGATTCGCGGGCGTTGAGAGGGGGCAGGGACGGCGGCCGCGATCCCTCCGGTCCGCGCGGCGCAGACCCGGGCCGAGCCCCGGGACCCCGCGGGCACGCGGCGACGGCCCTTGCTCTTGTCCTGGCCGGGGCCGCCCCTTCCTCATCTCCCCCACTAGACCGGGGCCCCTGAGGTTTCGGGTCCCTTCTCTGCCTGGCCCTCTCCGTGAGGTCACCAGCAGGAAACACGGAGGGGGCCCGGGAACGCTGTCGGACCCCAGGACCCCTCGTTAATCAAGAAAACCATCCACCCCTCCCCCAAAAGTCGAGGGAAACCTAGCTGTTTCCTAAACAAAACCTGCCCCCATCAACTTGTTTATGTGGGGCTGCGCCTGTTGGGTCCGCGGTGTGTGTGACTGTGTTGGTGGGGGGAGGGCACATGATCCTCTCTGAGGCCATTTGTGCAGAATTTTCCTCTCTCCAGATTCGGTTTGGTTTGTTTTTAATAAGGGTCAGAGGTCTGGGCGTCTGTGGGGAAGGGGGCAGGGTCACCTCGGATGGCCGGGCCAGAAGGTCCTGGGGGACCGGTCACGAGGCCTGGGCTGCTGGCCCCGGCCAGGAGCCAGGGCCGCCCCATCTGGCTCTGATCCTGGCAGGCAGGCAGGCAGGCAGGGGAGGGCGGGTTCTGCATGCTGCTCCCCCGGGCGGCCCCAGAGAGAACCGAGGGCTGGGGACAGCTCTCCCTGGGTAAGGCAGCTGTCATTTCCCGGCGTTGGCCTGGCCGCGCAGGCTGGCCCCAGAGAAGCCCCCAGAGCAGCTCGGCCTCTCCCTCTCGGGCTCTTTGCAGAGGAGAGGGAGCTTTTGTGTTCTGTTCAGGGCGGGTTTAAGCTTGTAGCCTGCAGGCAGCCAGGCAGTGTGTGGGAGGAAGGGGGAGCTAGAAAGGGGGACCAGCCTCCCCCAGCAGCTGGCGTCCCTGCTGTGGCCTGTGCAGGCCACTCAAAGCAAGCACAGGGCCCGGGAGGGAGGCAGGAATCCGGGCGAGCTTCCTCCTCCTCTCCTCTCCCTCTTTGGAGACAGAAAAGGGAAACTTGTCTGCGCTCTGGAGACCTTGGGCCCAGCACTGCAGTCTTCCTTCTGCTTCCGAGGGCTTGAGGCCGTGGGAAAC
>PVIC010021612.1:18320-28499 GCA_004025085.1 Thryonomys swinderianus
GCCCGGGAGGGAGGCAGGAATCCGGGCGAGCTTCCTCCTCCTCTCCTCTCCCTCTTTGGAGACAGAAAAGGGAAACTTGTCTGCGCTCTGGAGACCTTGGGCCCAGCACTGCAGTCTTCCTTCTGCTTCCGAGGGCTTGAGGCCGTGGGAAACGGGGGGGGGGGGGGGGGGGGGGGGGGGGGGGGGGGGGGGGGGGGGGGGGGTTGAGCAGTTGCTCCATCAAGAGAAGCCCCGACTGGGCGTGGCAGTGCTGCGTGGAATCCCAACTCTCCTGAGGCTCAAGGATCCTCCTGCCTCAGCCTCCCCTGTGCTGGGACCGCCACACCCGGCCTGTTTCTTTCATTTCACTCTCAGAACCACCAAAAGGGGCCATTGTCATGATGGTCTCAATGTCACAGATGAAGGGACAGAGCCTCGGAGAAGTAGATGGTGCGCCGGAGAGCTGGCCCTGTGGTGTTTGCCACAGCCCTCCCCGTCCTGGGGGCTCAGACCCCAGCCCCCCTTGTGTCCTGGTGGGGCACCGTTCTCTGGGCGACACCCTCAGGGCCCCCGGGCCCCTCCACAGCTCACAGCGCTCCTGCCATCCTTTGTCCTGTCCTGCCCCGGGAAGGCAGGCGTGTGGCATCCAGATGGTACTGCTAATCCCGCTGGAAGCGCAAATCATCGCTGCTGTCCCGGCTCCCTGCTGGGTCTCCCTCGCCCGCCAGGCTTTGTTCCCACCCGACAGCCTGGCAGGAAGTGGCCTGGGTGTGGCGTCCACCACCCAGTTTGAATCCTGGTCTCTAACCGCCAAGCCCAAGCTCTCCTGTGATCCCTTTTCCTCATCCCCGCGATGGCGACACTCGAAGCACCTGCTCTCCTCGAGGCCAGCGGGAGCAGAGGCGTGTGTAGTACTGGGGATGGAGCCACGTCCCCAAGCCTGTTTTATAATTTAAATTTTTAATTTTCAGACAAGGTCTTGCGCTGTCAACTCCCTAGGCTGGACTGGACATTACAGTCTTCCTGCCTCAGCCTCCCAGAGCCCTGGGATTGGTTCGAAGCCTTGGCTCTGTGCTCAGGCCTGTGCTGTGTTAGCTTCACGAATCCTCAGGCAAACCCGTGGCCTGTTGGCTCAGAGAGGGAAGTAAGCTGCCCGAGGCCGCACAGTCCCCTCAGCACAGGGAAGCGGGAAACCCAGCAGGCTCCTCCCCAGGGGCCTGTGTGGCTCTGCCTGGACTTCGGTGACAGCACTGGTGGCGGCTGCGGCGTCGTTAGCCCTGCCGGAATGGCTCCCTGGTAACCCGGGTCGAGAGTTCGGGCTAATAGGGCCTTAATCAGGCTGGCGGAGGCCTCCCGGCTTCCCAGGGCAGGGCCGAGGCCCAGGTGCAGCACCGCTTCCTAATGAAAACGCCGGGGGCGGGGTGGGGGCAGAGGGCCCACCTGCTCCCGCTCGCATTCATCTTGGGCCTCCCTGGCTACGTCCCAGAGGCCCTGGGAGCAGCGGACAGCCAACCTGCCGGTTCTCCCATCCGTCGGTCCCTCCTTCTCATCTACCTTTCCATCCTCTGGCCACCTGCTGCCCTCTGCCCCTCCTTTACATTAGTACCGGGGTCCTCCTTTGAGGGGCTCATGGTTTTTTTTTTGTTTTGTTTTGAGACAGGGTCTCTTTGTAGTTCAGGCTGGCCCTGAGCTCACTCTGTAGCCCAGGTAAGGCTCCAACTGAGCAATCCTCCTGTCTCTGCCTCCCAAGTGCTGGGATGACAGTCATGAGCCACCACACCTGGCACTGTGGTATGTGGTATGGGGGATCAAACTCGGGACCTTGCGCTTGTGAGGCAGACGCTGGAACCACTAAGCTAAATCCCCAGCCCAGGGGCTCATGTTTTTAAATGGCACCAAATAAACAAAGACCAGGGTTAGGGCTGCGGAGAAGCTCTGAGACCAGGATCTGCAGAGCTGCCCTGGCCACCGCTGGGTCACCATGGCTGGTCACCTCCCCTCTGGACCTGTGGCTCCAGGTCTGTAGAAAGGAAGGTATCTTCATCTGTTTAGGCTGCTGTCACAAAATACCTTAGATCTGGCAATTTATAAATCACAGGGATTTTTGTTCATTTCGAGACAGGCTCTTGCCTTGTAGTCTAGGCTGCCCTTGAACTGATGATCGTCCTGCCTCAGCCTGCAGAGTGCTGGGGTCGCAGGCCTGTGCCACCGTGCCTGGTTTAAACCATAGAAATGTAGCTCTGGAGCCTGGAAATTCCCCAGTCAAGACCCCAGCAGATGCTGTGTCTGGGGAGGGAAGGTCTTCGGCTCTCAAGTGGCCCCTTCTAGCCGTGTCCCCATGTAGTGGAGGGACCCTGATCCCCAGTATGAGGGTGGAGCCCCCACCTCGTCCGCTCTCAGTACCGTGACACTGCAGATCGTGTTTGGACATCCGGGGTTTGGGGTGCGTGAGCTCAGGTCATAGCACGGGATGAGCAGTGCTGTGCCAGGCGTGTGGCAGATGATGCTGCGGGGGTGGGGGTGAGCAGGTGTCACCGCCATGGCCAGCTCCACAGCAGGTGCAGGCCAGGCAGAGGATCCCAGGCTGCCCTGCACTTCACAGAGTGCTGCAGTCTGTTAGTCATGTCTGCCTGGGCACAGGGAGGAAGGCCATGCTGGCCGCTCTGCTGGCCCAGAAGGAGCCCGCGCAGAGACCGGTGACAGCAGTGGGGACCCTGTGCCGGCCTCGTTCTGCCCCTCAGGGCAGAGGTGCTGATGTGGGATTTGTTGCATCGAGAGGTCAGAAGGGGCTGGAGCGAGATGGGCCGGTTTTAGCTGGCGTGATACCAGTGTGCCTGTAACCCCACACTCTGGAAGGCTGAGGCAGAAGGATCGCTAAATTGCCTGGGTGACTTAGTGGGACTGTCTCAAAATAAAAAACACAAAAGCACTGGGGATGTAGCTCCGCGTGAAGGACCTGGGTTCCACACCATTCCCAAAACTCCAAGAAAGAAAGGGAAGAGGAGAGGGAGGGAAGGAGTAGGGGAGAAAGGAAAGCCAGCCCCGTCTTCTCTGGTATTGTCCCCTCCTTAGCCACGCCAGGGACAGGGACAGCTACGGAACAGCCGGGTGGGGGAACCAGGAAGTCAGGCCAGGCCTCGCGAGTGTCTGGGGTTGGTCCTCCCGGAGGCCCTGCGCTCTGCAGACCCGCTGTGGGCGGCTGGGCAGGGTAGGATCTCCGTGCCCGCCTGCTGCCCGGCCGCAGGGAGCCCAGGGTGCACTTTCCAGCCAGTGATTCCGTGGCAGCCCTGAAAATTAATTGGCCTTTAATGTGGCATCATATTTATTTTAATTAGCAGGAAATTGAACAATTTTGTAGTGAGGGGCTCTGTGGAGGATCTGGATTTGGGCTGTGGTGAGTGACCAAGCAAGAATGCCATCCGTGGGCCGGAGGGTTAGCTCAGTGGTTCCGGCGCCTGCCTCGAAAGCGCAACGTCCTGAGTTCGATCCCCAGTAACCACATATAATGCTGGGCGTGGAGATTCACGCCCACCAACCATCAACACCGCATACCACAATGCCGGGCGTGGTGGCTCACGCCTGTGATCCCAGCACTCGGGAGGCAGAGGCAGGAGGATTGCTGAGTTCGAGGCTTGCCTGGGCTCCATAGTGAGCTCAGGGCCAGCCTGAACTTCAAAGGGAGACCCTGTCTCAAAAAAAAAAAAAGAATGTCATCCGTATACTATTTGTTTTCTTTCTTTTGTGTTTCTTTTTTTGAGACAGGGTTTCCCTAGGTAGTTGACGTTGACCTTAAACTCATGGTCATCTCCCTGCCTCAGCCTCTTGAGTGATGGGGTGACAGGTTCACACCACTAAGCTGTTTCAAAGCTTTATAACCCGTGTTACGAAGTGGGTATCATTGTGTCCCCATTTTACAGAGGAGGAAACAGGCACAGAGATGAGTTAAGTACATGAACCTACGCCAGGAGCCTGGCACGGTGTCCAGCACACTCGTTCTCGTTAAAGGTGAGTCTCGCCTCTCCTGCTCTTCAAAGCCCAGTGGCACCGGGTGTGAGGGCACACAGCTGTCGTCCCAGCCCTGGGAGGCTGAGGCAGGAAGATCTCTGCGGATTCGAGGCCAGGCTGAGTTCCGAACTGAGAGCCTGTCTCGTCGACCAAAACAAACTGAAAAGCGCTGCTCACCCCAGGTTTGCCCGTCTCAGCCCAAAGCGACAGACGTGCCTAGAGCCAGGCGCTGGTTCCTCTCCCTGCTGTCTGCAGACCCAGCAGACAGCGTTGGGCTGTGCCAGGGGCACAGCCACACTGCGGGGCTTCGTCTTCGAGGTACGCTTGCTTGCTGCGACAGGAAGCTGGCCTGGGGGGGCCGGGAGGGGAGGGAGGCGCCCCTGGCCTCCGACTGGAAGCTCACGGCACGGGGGCAGAGGCTGTTTCTGAGGGTCACGCTTTCGGGGTAGCTGTCCCATCGCCCCCGGAACATCCCACTCCTGCACCCCACCCACGCACGTGGCGGGGACCACTGGGTCCTGCACAGTGACCCGCGGACAGGAGCTGGGGCCTGGGCTCTCCGCCCCTCAGAGGGGACCCTCACCCCTCAGCCTGTGTCGGTCTTGTCCTTTTGCGCTGCATGCCAGGCAGGGACTTAGCCGGGCTCTGCGTCTGGAGAAGGCAGTGTGTGTGTGTGTGTGTGTGTGTGTGTGTGTGTGTGTGTGCACGTGTGTGTGTGTGTGTGTGAGAGAGAGAGAGAGAGGGAGACAGAGAGAGGGAGGCAGAGCGGCTCAGCACCCGCTGGAAACCTAATTGTCCTCTGTCTAATCTGTCAGCAGGGACAGCTCGCCTGGCCCCTCCCGGCCAGCTGATAAACGCCCTGTGTGCCAGCACGGCCTTAATTGGTATTGGGATGTGCCAGGCCTCGGTCCCCAGCCTTGCCCTCCTCCTCCTCCTCCTCGGGGCCTCCGCCTGTCCCTCACCTGTCACCCCCAGGTACAGCAGCTGTGCCGTGGCCCTGGGGAGCGTGGGAGACCAGAGGAGGCTGCTTGCGGCACCTGCATGTGCCCAGCCCGCACTGCTGAAGCCCTCTGCCCTCCTGGCCTGGCCCACACGGCCCTGCCAGGCCAGGAGGCCCCATCCCCCCAAAGGCGGCGGACCCGGGCCCCTGTGCCCCGTCCCCAGGGAGCCCTGCTGTGCCTCCTGTCTGCAGAGAGCTCAGAGAGGCTTGACCCTGCGGAGGGTCACACAGCTGGGCCCTGCAGCGCGGGCGCTCACGGGAGGTGGATGCGAAGATCCACACACACCCGGCCCGAATCCGGGTCTGGGGTCCAAGGCCGTGTGAGCATCAGGCTGCGTCCAGGCGAGGCGCCACCCGGTTGCGGGTGTGGGTGGGTCAGAAGGGCGGAGGAGGAGAAGGGCCGCCTGTTCCTCTGCCCTCCCCTGCGCCCAGCACTGTGGCCCCCTGTGGAGCTGGTCTAGGCTGCCGTGGGACCCCGGGGGCCAGTAGCCCAGCCCTGGGGGCAGAGCACAGAGCAGGACGAGGACAGGGACAGCCCAGCCTTCTCCCCTCCCCGACCCTGGAGTGGGCGGGGCTCCTGGAGCCCTGTGTTTAGCTGAGATCAAAAGGTTTTGATTCTTCTTTAGACAGGGTCTCAATATCCAGTCCAGGCTGGCCTTGAGCTCTCTCTAGAGCCCAGCAGGTGGTGTCCTCCTGCCTCAGCTTCCTGAGTGCTGAGATCATAGGTGGGCACCTCAGGCCTGGCTTGGGGGTTTTATCTACCCTCTGATGGGACAGTTTGTGTCGTGAGTGCTGCCATGCCCTGGTGGCGTCACCCCTGTGCTGTGCACCAGCGCCCCTCCGCCGGCCTGGCCAGAGCTGCTGCTGAGAAAGCGCTTTGGCCCCACCTTTGGATGGGACAATCCCTGGTCCTGCTGGGAGGGACAGGGCGTGGGTGCGTGCGTGTGTGCGACACAAGGACCCCCCTTCCTTCCTCCCTCCCTCCCTCCCTCCCTCCTTCCTTCCTTCCTTCCTTCCTTCCTCCTTCCTTCTTCTCCCAGTCTCTCCCTCCCTCCCTCCCTCCCTCCCTTCCTCTCTTTCTTTGAAGACCTCCGAGGGAACACAGGCCCTCCACACTGAGCTCCATCCCCAGCCATTGTTAATTCTTTTTTTTTTTCACTGTTAATTCTTTGAAACAGGATCTTGCTAAATTGCCCGGCTTGGCTTGAACCCTAGATTCTCCTGCCTCAGCCTCCCAGAGCACTGAGATTGCAGGCGCTCACTGCCACGCTCAGTCCGCTTCCCTCCCGCGCTGGGGACAAACCCAAGGCCTTGCGCGTGCAGTGCAGGGCTTTTCTGCCGAGCCACCCTCTCCAGCCCCCAGGACTACTTTCAGAAAAACAGAAAATATCTGTCTGTATTGCTTAGGTACAGAGCACAAGGCAAAAAGCATTTTTAGTTAATAACGGTAAGAGCAAGAAGGGAAAGTAGCAACAGCCCGAAGTCCGCCCTTCCTGGGCCGCTCCAGGCTTTGCTCACCCCGCTGTGAGGAGAGCACAGGGTTTCCGGCCCCTCCCTGAGCTCAGACTGTCTCCCCATCCAGGTCCAGCTGCCTCCGGAGAGCAGGGACGTCGACAGCGGACACAGCGGTGCCCCAGCCCTCCACTTCTCGGCCCCGCGCTGCTCTCCAGCCAGAGCGTGGGCTCTCCGGGCGGCTGGTGCTGGGTCCCGGGCCCTCTGCAGCCTGGGGTGGCCCAGACGCGCCCACATCATCTCCCGGTCTGCCGGGCTCCCGTCTAGGTCAGGTTCCCAAAGACTGGCACAGTCTTCTGAGAAAATGTTTGCGGCCCCAACACCAGGATGCTGAGCTTTTAAACTTGCCGGAGAAGGGTGTGACCAGAGCAGCAGGAAAACCACAGCACAGAAACCCACCATCAACTGTTTGCCAGAAACGACGGCTCAAACCCTCCGTGTGGGACAGATGTCTTTTTTTCTTTTTTTTTTAGACAGGGTCTCGCTTTGTAGTTCAGGCTGGCCCTGAGCTCACTATGTAGCCCGGGCAAGCCTCGAACTCAGCAATTCTCCCGTCTCTGCCTCCTGAGTGTTGCAATGACAGGCGTGAGCCACCACACCCAGTATTGTAGTGTACCAGTATGTGGTACCAGGAATCAAACTCAGCACCTTGTGCTTGCCAGGCAGAGGCTGGAACCACTGAGCTAAATCCCCAGTCCCAGATGTCATCCTAGAAGGAAGGGGTGGTGTGCTCCTGAGGAGAACATTGGAGTCTCCCCTGTCTCAGCCTAGCACCAGGCCTCGGCTCTGGAGGATGATAGGACGTCTGGTCTGGGCACTATGGCAAACACTACCTGGCAGATAATTTATACAAACCAATTAATTTTCACCCATCTTCACACTGCGATGTGTAGGGCTCAAGATCCTGACAATTCCACCTTTGGCTACAAACATAGTGAACAAGAAGCGTCCTTTTTGTGTCAGGAATCGAACTCAGGGCCTTGTATTTGTCAGGCAGGTGCGGGACCACTGAGCTACATCCCTGGGCCTAGGCAGTGTCTGTCTACAAGGCACAATGTCAAGAGAGCTTTGGCAGCCTTGGTGTATGAGTTCCTGAGGACCCTGGCACCCCTGATTTTGTGTTCCACAAGTCTTAGTGCCAAGATGGCTGCCCCCATGTTGTCATTGCATTCGTGTTCCAGGCAGAAAGAAAACTTGAGTAAGGTGCGCTATATTTTCATTGAAATCTTTACCTTTTAATTAAGGAAGGAAAACCTTCCTCAGGGATCGTCTGCTTTCGTTTCATTGGCCAGACCTAGGTCAGATTCCCACCTTAGCTGCAAGGGAAGCTGGGAAATTGAGTTTTTAAGTTTTTCTGGATTCATGATAAAGGAAGGCAGGATATGAACTAAAGTGTTGTTCTTGTTTACTAGAAAAGCTTGCCTATATTTTTGTGAAATTTGGCCACGCAACCCCCAGAGTCTCCAGTTAAGGGCAGGGACTCCAGGGAGAACAGGTAGGGACTAAAATCACGCCGCTATGCAGCTTGCCCGCGTCCCTTGCCCCCGAGCTCCAGCCTCCTCTCTAGAGGAGGTCATGTCTCTGGAGGCCCCCACGCCCAGCGTGTAGCCTAGGAGCCCTGCTGGTGCTGCCCGGTATGGCTCTAGCTTGAAGACTTGCTGCCTGGAACGGAGCCTCTGCACACGAACGCTGCTCTCGGTTCCCCCTGCGCTTTGCCGAGCGGAAATGGACGTTTCTACGTCAGGCTCTTGTGGACGGTTCTCCCTCATTGTTTGCACGTCCAGGACATACACCAGGCTGGCGCAGGTAGAGCCTGTCAGCACTGCGGGGCCCCGCTCTGCCCAGCACCAAAACCACACCAGCAAGCTGAGCCGGGGCAGCACCTGTCATCCCACCCTGTGGGAGGCTGAGGCAGGAGGCTCCCAAACTCAAGCCCAGCCAGAGTAATTCAGTGACTTAGATCCTATCTTAAAAAAGAAAAAGAACTGGGACGGAGCTCAGCGCGAAGCTTAGGTCAGACTCACAGCAAAAAAGCAAACCTAGGGCCTGTGGGCCGCACTGTGCCTCCGGAGGCTCTCCCCACAGTGCCCCGGGGAGGCTGCCCAGGAAAGCTGCCCCGCACATTTCTCCTGCTTGGGGGCAGTTGGTGAGATGCAGCCAGTGGGCACGTTTGGCACTGCTTCTCTCCCCCACCCACAGTGCCGGCCGCAGAGCCCCCCCGCTGGCACCACCACCTGTCCCTCAGCAGCGAACCTGAGAGGTGGCCCTCGGCACACGGGGAGGGGTCGCGCCTCTCCACCCGGCCCCCAGATCCGGGCCCTAGCCCTCCCTCCGGCTTCAGGCCCGCGGACCTGGGGTGGGCGCTGGGACCTGAGCTCCCTCCTCACAGGGGCAGGTGCGGAGCCGCCGGCTCCTGGCCTCCCCCCCCACCCCCGTCACATCCCCGCCTCCTTCCCGGGAGCACCGCAGACCCCGCAGGCCTGCGCACCGGTGTGCGTGGGGGCACGTGTGCCTCGTGTGCAAATGTGCGTGTGTTCCGAGTGTTGTGCCCGTGCACCACTGTGTATGTGTGTGTGTGCGCGCGCGCGCGTGCGAGAGCCGAGCCGGCTGTGTGCGGGCGGGAAGGGATTTAGAGCCGCTTCCCGCCGGCGTGAGCGCTCCTGATAAACAGCCCGGAGCCGGCGCCGCCGCTGCCGGGCGGGCGCTGCGGATCGGAGCTGCTGGCAGCGCACAAAGCTGTCCCGGCCGCCAGCGCCCTATCAGCCCGCGAGGGAGGGAGCGGCGGGAGGAGGCCGGGAGGGAGGGAGGGAGGGAGGGAGGGGGCCGCCTGCGCTCCAGCCCTTAATCACGGAATTTGAAATCCCGGCGAGTCGTTGCCATTTATTTTCAGGGCTGTCAAGGCTGGTTTCGGCGTTTAAAAGAAAGGAGGGTACGGAGCATTTGCATTTCCCCTGCTCCCGGCTGCTCGCTCAGCCGCCCTCGCTTTGCTGTCCCTGAATCGGGCGCGGGGCGCTGGGGGCCATGGGGAGCCCTGGGGACCCTGATCCGAGCCACACTGGGCTCTGGGCGGCAGAGGAAGGGGAGCAGCCGAGTTGAAAGCAAGAGAGGGTCTTGGGGTGTCCTGAGGCTCCTGGCTTTCACCCCTAAAAGCAGCGCTGGCTCCCAGATTTGTCTTGGCTCCCGGGAACCTCCATCGGCCTTTCCTTGCACCCCTGAGCAAAACTGGGGACGCAGGGGAGCAAGGGCAGCCCCAAGACAAGACCGTCCCTGTGCACGTGCAGAAACTAAGGCCCGGAGACCAGAACCAGGACCAGGCACTGGCCGAACCCAACTGAGGGCCCCGGGCAAGGCGGAGAGCAAGGGCAGCCGGCCTGGTGCCGAGGAACCTCTCCAACCCTCCCCGGTGCCCTCTCCAGGCGGGTTCCATGCAGCACCAGCTGCGCCGGTAGCTTCTAGGGCTCTGCGGCTCCGAGGAGCCTGCCCTGACGGTCCTGTGGCTGGAACACAGCTCCCGGGGTAAAACCACTCTGCTCCCCGAGGCACTGATAAAAAAACATCTTTGGGGCCGGAGGGTTAGCTCAGTGGTTCCGGTGCCTGCCTTGCAAGCGCAAGGACCTGAGTTCGATCCCCGGTTACCACATATAATGCTGGGCGTGGTGGCTCACGCCTGTAATCCCAGCACT
>PVIC010021613.1:0-18359 GCA_004025085.1 Thryonomys swinderianus
CCCAGCATTATATGTGGTAACCGGGGATCGAACTCAGGTCCTTGTGCTTACGAGGCATGCGCCAGAACCACTGAGCTAACCCTCCGGCCCTACATTTTTTTTTTTTTGAGACAGGGTCTCGCTTGGTAGTTCAGGCTGGCCCTGAGCTCACTATGTAACCCAGGCAAGCCTCGAACTCAGCAATCCTCCTGTCTCTGCTTCCCGAGTGCTGGGATTACAGGCATGAGCCACCACGCCTGGCCCCATTACATTATTTTTAAAAAACAGCAATATTCTATATTTTGCAATAAATGAGTAAAATAAAATTTATTTTAACAAGTTTAGCAAAATGAAGAAGAGACATCAAAAAACCACAATAAACAAACTGTAGATCTCAAAATTTCTTAGAGAACAGATGTTGTAAAGTTTCCTTATTAACATTTGGTAATTATATAAAGACTTCAAGGTAACTGTTTCTATAGCTGAAATAGGAAAAAGCAGAGTAGTGCTGAAAAAAAAGCTCACAAATCCTGGATTATTTTTACCTGCATTTTAAGGCCTCCTAAGGTAGTGAGTGTTTAGGTCTTGGCTTCCTTTGAAAATCTTAGAAAATCATCAAAGTCTCAGGATATCTATGAGTCTATTTATATATTTCAGGAATTTGTGAAGCTTATGAAAACTAATGAACTCAGACAACCTGCATTATAATCACCTGAATCGCATATTGAAATATGAACTAGTAAACCCTACCCACCCACACTTGTATTAGAATTTTTAGTAACTCTGGCTCAGGATTCTTTTTGTGTTGTTTTGTTTGTTTTTGGAACCACTACTGGACTACACTCCAATCACTCCCACTGTTTAAATTTTACTTTGTGCCCAGACAGAATTTGAACTTTGTGATCCTTCTGATTTAGCTTCCTTAAGTGCTAGAATCATAGGTGTGTACCACCATGCCCAGATAGGAATTGGAATTCAAACGAGATTTCACTTTATGAGACCATGTTCACAATTAAAGTTTGGAAATTACTGTTCTAGAATTTTATGGTTGCCATTATACCCTTGGCCTAGGATCACAATTTAATTCCCAGTTTAGTTATATTTAATTTACCATATTTTACCTACCAGTTTCCTGCCTATGTACAAATTATCAGATTTCATTGATGTAGATGAGCATCAGGCTCACAAAAATAATGCCGTTATTTTTGCTGGGCTAATTGTCATTGCAGTTAAAAAGTAAATTACAAAAAATATATTTACTAGGTCAATCAGCAGATATAGTATGTAAGTTAAGTAAAGTTTTCCTTACTTCTACTCCAGTGTAAATGTACATATTTGTTCTCAAAATGCATCTCCAGTTATTTATGTGTTTAATGGATATCAAATGGGGATTTCCAATTGTTATTTAAGTCTGGTAAATCAAATATTGAGAGCAATCTTGGAGACACATGACTTAAAGAATTATTTTTAAGTATATGTAGCTTAACTTCAGAAATATAGAGAGATATGAAAAGCATAGTTATTTTGCACAGATTAAGTACTGGAATGTGATTTAACACTGCTTGAAGAAATAAAAAATTGCTTGAAAATAGTATATAAAATTTGACTAAATATTTCCTGATAAATCTTGTTATGGTCTTTATTTTTTCCTGCTTTACTTCACAGACACATTTAGGGTTGGACTTCAGACAAATAGAGATATCCAATTATCTCATTTCAGTTTATTAGATCTAGATGAATGAGCTTGTATGCCTATGGAACTGAATTATTTAGAACTAATCATAAACACTGTTAAACCATAAGACTAAGAGACAGTTGTAAGTTCAGTATTAGGGCTTTTTTTTAAACAGAAAAAAGTGTCCTAGTGAAGGGTTATTACCATATATTTTAGTCACTTTCTCATCGAACATATTGTGAGGGTCAAGACAGGATATGTTAATATCCTTGTTGGGTTAATAAAGGGTATTTATTACTAACAGGAAATGAATTATTTTAAGATGATAAGTCAGAAATACCATTTCTATGTGGGAAAATTTTTTTCTTTTGTTACTCATTGGTATAATAAAAACATCTGATAATATTTGTATATTTCTTCCTTAAAAGCAAAATAAAATTAGTTCAGTGAAGATTATCATATAAGATATACTATTCTTAAGATACTTATTTCTAGAAAATATACTATAATAATTTTTCATGTCTTCTATGATATCCATATATATATATACCTTTTTATACTATTTCTAGCTGAACATTCATATCTTCCTGCAAGATGATATTAATTTTGTGATGCTTTTTCTTAGTGAATTCATACTCTTGGTTGCCTTTGATTGACTTTCTCTTCATATGTTCTTCAGAGGTATATGCCCACAAATGTTTTTTATCTCTATAATACATGCTTCATAGTTTCATCTTAATGAGGACTATAATAACAGCTAGCCTCTTTTTTTTTTTTTTTTGAGACAGGGTCTCGCTTTGTAGTTCGGGCTGGCTCTGAGCTCACTATGTAGCCTAGACAAGCTTCAAACTCAGCAATCCTCCTGTCTCTGCCTCCCGAGTGCTGGGATTACAGGCGTGAGCCACCATGCCTGGCACTGTGGTATGTGGTATTGATTGCTGGTGGGCGTGAGTCTCCATGCCCAGCATTGTATGTGGTTTCCGGGGATCAAACTCAGGACCTTGCGCTTGTGAGGCAGGCGCTGGAACCACTGAGCTAATCCTCCAGCCCACAGCTAGCCTTTTTATTAATACCCTAATGAACATAGCACTGTAAATATATATTTTACAAATGTATTTTGTCACTTCATGATCATCTTCAAATTCAATAACATTTTCATTTTATAAGAGAAAAAACATTTAGATAAGCAAATTCAAGAATGGTTATATAACATAAATTTTAAACTTTTTTATAAAATTAATTTTACTACTTCTTAACTAGTATACCAACTTTGAAACTGTCTCTGAAATGTCTCTGTGAGCTTGTTCATATCAAAAGAGCATACTAGTCAGAAATGATGCCTCCTGCCTATAGTACCAGCACTCTGGTAGGACGAGGCAGGGGAATCACAACTCACACCACATAACAAGACCCTGTCTCATATATATTTTTTTTTAATGGCTGAAGATGTAGTTCATTGTGAAGGCCTAGTGCTCAAAAAAGAAAAAGTAAAAAAAATATATATATGAATGAGACCAGGGATATGGCTAAGTGATAGAACTCTTGCCTTGTTTGCCTAGCATGCTCAAGGCCCTCAGTTCATTTCCCAGTATTACAAATGAATTGGTTAGAGTATCTATATCTATGTATTCCCCTTCTTCATGAAGATGAAAGAAAGATACTGATTTGGCTGCTTATTGTACATCAGACATAGTTGCTTCTATCAATATCATTTAATCTCTATATGAAAGATCGTCCTTGCTGTCCTTTTCTACATATTTAATTAAAGGTTAAGTGAGTAATTTATTCAAGATTGTACAGAATGTGGTATAGCCAGTATCTCACACTAGTGTACTTGTGACTGGTAAATAGAAAACTTGAGTTACATCACATTCTCAAGTAGACTAGAAACCTTCTTGGTCCCAGGTAAAGGGCAGATAGACCAAGTGTGTCCAAACTCTAACCTATAGGCACATATGGATCTGAACAGCTAATAATGCAGTCCCATATCATACACTTTTAGCATTATTTTAAAAACTTTTGTGATAGTTTCATGACTCAGTTTCATGGTGCTTCTTTGTGAACTGTATAAATAGATGATGGCAAAATTCTGTGTAAAGGAGGGTGTAATGCAATGCTAACTGCACCTCCTGCACCTATGGTTCAGTTTGTAGTGACCCCCACCCCCTTAAATGTTGTTTAGAAAACAGCTGGATGTGACGGCTCATATTAATAGTCCAATCTCCTGGGAGGCTGAGGTATAACAGTGTCAAATTTGAGGTCACAGACCCTGTCGCAGATAACATCAAAAGATATGAATGAATGACTGAATGGATATTTGTTACTTTTGTACATTAATAATATCTTATATGTAGTCAAGAGAGTTTCTCTTCACTTTGTATAGCCTAAGCAAGCCAAATGTTGAATAGCCATAAGATAGACATAGCAAGAAATAATCTTGTAGCTACCAGTAAATGTAAGTAGGAAATGTCATTGTGTTCATTTTCCATTATCCTTAGCCTATTAAGTATATTAGGATTTTTTGCATGTAACAGTCTAGAAATTTTCAAAACTTCTATTTTTAATCCTACAATAGACAGTACAAATTTTTCTTAATTTATGTATACAATTAAGTAGTCCACACAAATCATATCTACTTTCCTAGGGATTGTTTTTAATGAAGAGTTTTTAATGTGTTAGTGAAGTTGAGAAGGAAATAAATACAGGATCCTGAAAGATTTTTAGTATTGATTGGAACACATGTAAATAATTTACTACATGATAAAATTCTAAATTGAGTGGTTAATAGTAAGTCTTTGGGGTTCTTAGAACTCCACATTCATAAAGTTAAATTAATTCATATTTTTTACAAACTTTCTTCATCTTACCTTATTGGATGGTATCCCCATTCCCCCCAATTCCCCAGTTAAAAAATGTCTCATTTCCTACACCCTTTCATTTATCTCCATATCCCTACTATCACGGAATGCTATAAAACTGGTTTATCCTTTTCAATTTGTTTAGTTCTTTCTTCCTGTTATGTGTACTACTGATGCTTTAGTTCACTCCATGACTAGAGAAGAGTAATAATCTGCTTCTGAGTTTTTCTCTTCCTATCTTTTCCTGAATAACTTCCTCCCAACATAAAGCTAGTAATGTTACCACCTGATTTAAAAAGCTTTAGAAGTATGGCCTCATCTTAGTTTATATAAAATCCTGTTACACAAGAATTTGTGTGATATTTCAGCCTATCACACAAGCCCTTTGTTTTTACCATCTAGTTAGACCTCCCACCTCATCTTACCCCTGTATCTTCTGTTGGAACTCATATAATTGCTTCCTCTTCAAAATTATGTTGAGTGTTCTATCAGACATCCTTGCCTGTACACATATGTGTGCTGTCTTATGTATAATGCTTGTCATATCACCCACTTACCTCAACATAGTTCTACTGAAAGTTCCAACTGAGAACTTTAAATTCATAAATCATTCTGTTCCATCTCAATTGTAACTAATTTTTTCCTTTCTTAGTGATACAATTGATTTTAGATGATTATCTCTTGATTCCCAAGAGGATGAAGAGCTTGCTTGTTTTTGTTTATACATTTTACTCTGTCCTAAGTCATCACACATTTATGTCCTAGGTCTTCTGCAGTCATAAAGACCATTGGTTCTGGGAAATTTCAGACATTACTGTGTTGAAGTATGGGCTCTGCAACCAAAAGGAATGGCATATGTCTTGTGCAGTAAAAGTTTTTTTTTTTTTTTTTTTTTTTTTTTTGAGACAGGGTCTCGCTTTGTAGTTCAGGCTGGCTCTGAGCTCACTATGTAACCCAGGCAAGCCTCGAACTCAGCAATCCTCCAGTCTCTGCCTCCCGAGTGCTGGGATTACAGGCGTGAGCCACCACACCCAGCACTGTGGTATGTGGTATTGATGGCTGGTGGGTGTGAGTCTCCACACCCAGCATTGTATGTGGTTACCGGTTACCGGGGATCGAACTCAGGACCTTGCGCTTGTGAGGCAGGCGCCAGCACCACTGAGCTAACCCTCCAGCCCTGCAGTAGAAGTTTTAAAAAGAAGGAACATTGTCAATGACAAGTCTAGGTGTTTATAATATACTTCTTGGACTGGGTAGACAATAACTTCAGACCTATGAGAAAACTTATCTGGGGAAGAACTGCTAACCAAATTTTACATTTTAAATGCTATATGTGTGTGTGTATATGTGTCTGTGTATCTGTGTGTGTGCTTAACTCTGTGCTACATAACTGTTAGGGGTAGAAAGACGAAAAGATGAATAAAATGGGATTCTGGCTTTGAAAAAATTTAAAGTGAATAGGGAAAACAGATTCATAAATTTAGTGTAATCTAGAGATGTGAAATTGAAGTAATTGGGAAGAATGATAATCTCTAATAAGAAGCTTCCTTTGGAAGATTGGCCTTAAGTTGAAAGTAATGCCTCAGTAAAAGTTTAAAGTATGAGTTGGAATCTTCTAGAAGGATGAGATGATGAAGACTGCATAGAAGAAGAAAACGGTCTGTGCAAAGATATGAGGTAGAAGACAGTGCTATTAGTGAAACCATTGTTCACAAGACCTCTTGCATCTAGTTATTTTAGAAAGTATCACAAGAAAACCTCAATGAAAATACCGCAGATCACTTTCAAGTTGAATTTTTAAATACACTCTTTGGATTCAATCTCTACCAAATTATTCCTTTCCTTTAAAATATAATGTAGGTAAGAGCCTGAACTTTGGAGATCAGTATTCAAGTTCAGGTTCTGAAATGCTTTTATCTGTAAGGCATCATTTTACCATACTTGTACTTGCCTCTCTGGGTTTCTAGGAAGAGTCATAGAAGAACTGCATGTAAAGCTATTGACAGTGACCTGATACATAAGAAAGTTCCAGTAGGGCTCAATAAATGTTAATGTCTACTGTGGCTTCTGATAGGCTTTTATTTCCCTCCTTTGTCTTATTTAATAAATTAAGTTCTTACTATTTATTAGGTGTTGGAATTACAAAGATGGGTAAGGTAGAACCTCTGACTTTGAAGAATTTATAATTTAGTAAGGATATGTACATACTTATGTTGAGAACTAGCAATTTTAAGACAGAAGAGCTAATGCTTTGGTGAATAGTTTTTTGGAAAAACAAAGATTGAAACAAAGGGTCCCCTGGAAGCTCTGAGCAGAACAGTCCAGAGCAGTTTAGTGGTTTAGGGAAGAAGGGTAAAGAGGTATAATGCTTTCCAGGGAACTAGAAAAATATAGGCAAAAGTGGAGTCTGGGTAACTTGACTTGTTCAAGGAAATAAAATTGACCAGAAAACTTATAAATTGGAAAATGGGAGTGGAAAGCAGCCATTGTGCTGAATCTCCTCAGGAGGAACTTTCTGAAGTTGAAAAGTCCCTCGTAAAGCCTGCATTTACAGCTTCACTCCCTTAAGAAGAGTCAGCTAATCTCCCAGGGTGGGAATAAGAGAAAAACTCCTGTGAAAAATTACCCTGTCTCAGCCTGAGATGCCGAGATCCTCAGCCAATATGGGATAAAGCCTTACCTTGTCTAAGAAAACACTTCAGTTGCTCCGCAAGGCAGGGGAAGTTTAATGAAACAGTATTTCTTTAGCAATGCTGCTGTTTGATTGGTAGTGTGAGTAGCAGGGGTAAAATTAACCACATTGTGGGAAATGGTTAAAAAAAAAAAAAGCTGCTTTCCCCTTGTGGTTATCACTGTAAATTTGTGGTAAATTGTAATAGAATGACTAGAATGGGTTTTAGATAGTGGTATCAACTCATGTATTCTTTGATTCTTAGAAACCCATTGATTTGTATGTAGAAATTTGGCAGTGCTGTAGCTCTTAATCATGGGACATGTGGACTTTGTGGGACTCCTCAGAAGTTATCCATATTTGAGTTCCCTTTTAAATTAAGGGAGGAACAGAAATCTATGAGTAGGGGATAGCTAGAATTTGTGTTCTGCTTTTATGTTAAACCTGTATTTATTTCTAATTTAGGGGTGACTATTTTGGCAATGTTTAAATTTTTATTTTACCCCTGGATGCAGCTGTCTAGCAGGGATTGAACCTCGGACCTTGCACTGAACTACATCTCTCAAATTTTTTTTTGAGGCAGAGTCCTGAGAAGTTGCTAAGTTTTCCAAGCTAGGCTGGACCTTAAGAAGCCTACTTCAGCCTTCCACAATGCTGGAATTACAAGTTGTGCCCCACCACGGCCAGCTGCAGTATCTCTACAATGACAAAGCAAAAAAAAAAAAAAAAAAAAAAAAAAAAAGTGAGCATTTTTTAGGATTCACTCTATCCCTACTACTGTAGATTTTTGTTGTTTTTCTCTTTTCCTGCAGAGAAGCCAGAGAGAACACTTTTTCTCTAATGAGATAAAATTTAGTTACATGAACTTTACAATTTAAGGGTGTATAACTCATTGTTTTTTAGTATATTCAGTGTTGTGGAACTACACTACAGTACAGTACATTACAGACTATTTCTACAACCTTAAAAATAAAGCCTACCCTTGGTAGCAGTAACTTCTAAACTCCACAATTCATTGTTTTTCAGTTCATACTCAGTGTTGTGGAACTACTATGAATGTCTTATCACAGTCTATTTCTTTTACCTTAAAAAGAAAGCCTACACCTATTAGTAGTAACTGTTACACTGACAACTTCTAATCCACGTTCTGACTTTATACTTGGTTATTCAAGACATTTTATTCCAATGGAACCTTACAAAATGTGGCCTCGTGGGTCTTTTTCCATAAGGCATGGTATTTCATACATGTACTAATGTATGTCAGTATTTCAGTGGTTTTTGCAACTGAATATTTTTTGTTTATCATCAGTATTCAGGGCACATTTTGACTGCTTTCACGGATAATCAAGTTTTTGTACAAGTTTTTTTGGTAAACATTTATTTTTCTTTTACTGTTGAATACACAGTATAACCTAAGAGTAGAATTGCTGAATTGTATAGTAACTCTTTCCAATAATATTTGAGTAGCTGAGACTTTTTCACAGTGCCACCCTACTTTCTATTCCTACCAGCAGTAGAAAAGTTTCCCTTGCCCCATATCCTTACCAACATTTATTATTATTGTTTATGTTTTCTATGATGACAACTCTAGTAAGTGTGAAGTTGTATCTCATTTGGGTTTTACTTGTTTTCCTGATGTTATATTTTCATGTTGTTAGCCATTTGAATATGTTCTTTGGAGAAATGTCTGTTCAAATCCTTTATTTTTGACTGACCATTCATCTTTCTATTGTTGAATTATGAGTTATTTATATATTTTGGATATTAGATTCTTTTTGGATATATGATTGAAATATTTTCTCCTACTCTGTGTGTTGTCCCATTCCCTTTCTTGGGTGCTTTGAAACAAAACATATTTGTCTAATGTATCTTTTCTTTTGTTAGTATAGCTTTGAGTGTCAGTAAATCAGAAATCACTGCCTAATCCAAGGTCATAAAGATTTATACCTCTGCATCTAGGAATTAGATTTTAACTCTGACATTTAATTTTGATCCATTTTAATTTTTGTATATAGTACAATTTTTTGTACTATATACAAAATTTTTGTATATAGTACAAAATTTTTGTAATATATTTAGTTTGTAATTTTTGTATATAGTACAAGATTGAGACCAATTTCATTTCTTTGCCCATCCAATTTTCAGTACCATTTTAGAGAGACTACTTTCTACCCCACTGAATTCCCTGTCACTCTTATCAAAAGTATTGATTACAGATGCACATTTTAGAAATTCAGTTCTTTTGTACTGATCTATAAGTCTCTCCTTATGTCTGTATTACCTTCTGCATTACTGAAATTTGTATGAGTTTTGAAGACAGGAAGTATATGTCCTCCAGCTTTGTTTTTTAAAATTTCTTTTGTTTGTTATTTTCTAAGATTGTTTTGATTTTTCAGAGTCCCTTGCATTTCTGCATGAATTTTAAAATCAATTTGCCAAGTTTGCAGATGGGAAAGGTGACAAAAACTAGATTGTTGAATTTTTTTTTTTTTTTCTTTTTGGAGACAGGGTCTTGCTTTGTAGTTTAGGCTGGCCCTGAGCTCACTATGGTGCCCAGGCAAGCCGCCACGAACTCAGCAATCCTCCTGTCTCTGCCTCGCGAGTGCTGGGATTACAGGCGTGAGCCACCACGCCCAGCATTATATGTGGTAACCGGGGATCGAACTCAGGTCCTTACCCTTGCGAGGCAGGCGCCGGAACCACTGAGCTAACCCTCCGGCCCCGATTGTTGAAATTTTGAAAGGGATTGCATTGAACTTGTAGGTCATTTGGGGGTTACTGTCATATTCACAACAGTAACTTCTAACCCATGAACAAAAGAGGCCTTTCAATGTATGTACATATTCCTTAATTTCTTTAAATAATCGTTAAAAGCTTTTAGTACCCAGTCATAAAATTCTTCATTAAATTTATTCCTAAGTATTTTATTTCTTCTGTGACATCACGTGGAATTGTTTTATTTCACTTTTGGTTTGTTTATTGCTAGTATTTAGAAATATAATATAGCTTGCTTTTTTTAAAATATAGTCTGCAAATCTGTTGAAATTAGAAATGCTCTAAATTTGGTAGGAAAGGTAGTGGAAATTGAAACAGGGCCTTCACTAAATCCCCACCATGAGGTTTTTTTGTTTGTTTTGGTTTGTTTAGTTTCAGATGGGGTCTACCTAAGTGTTGAGGTTGCCCAGGCTAGGTTCAAATTTGCAGTCTTCTTGCCTCAGCCTCGAAGAATACTGGAATTACAGACATGGACTACTCTACCCATCTAACTAAGCTCTAAAAAAGTTGTAGTAGAATTGCAAGTTTTTTAAATAGAAAAGATCATGTCATACAGAAATAGAGATAGTGTGACTTCCTTTCTAATCTGGATGACTTTATTTTCTTATCCGCTTGTCCTGACTAGAACTTACAGTGTAGAAAGGCTATAAAATCTTACTGTTTTACACTAAGCATGCTTTTAGTGAGGGTTCCATGTAGATGTCGAGGTGAAAGTTACTTTGTTGTGAATGTGTGCTGCATCTTATTTTTTTTCTGCCTTTGCTAACATGGTTATATGTTGTTTTTTCATTTTCTATTATTTTATTAATTTGAAGTATTGCACTGATTTCCATATGTGGACTCAACCTTAAATTCCTAAGATAAATCCCACTTGTCTATCCTGTATTATCCTTTTCAATTATTCTTCAATTCAATTTTTTTTTTTTTTTTTTTTTGAGACAGGGTCTTGCTTTGTAGTTCAGGCTGGCCCTGAGTTCACTATGGAGCCCAGGCAAACCTCGAACTCAGCAATCCTTCTGTCTCTGCCTTCCGAGTGCTGGGATTACAGGTGTGAGCCACCACGCCTGGCACTGTGGTATGTGGTATTGATGGCTGGTGGGCGTGAGTCACCACGTCCAGCATTGTATGTGGTTACAGGGGATTGAACTCAAGACCTCGCGCTTGCCAGGCAGGCGCCAGCACCACTGAGCTAACCCTCCGGCGCCTTCAATTCAATTTTCTACTGATTTTTTTTTTTAAGAGTTCTTCAGTTATATTTGTTAGAGATTATTCTGTGGTTTTCTTATGACTACTCTGGCCTTTCAGTCAAGTTATACTAGTCTTTTATAATGAATTGGAAAGTGTTCCTTTTCCTTTGATTTTCAGAAGAGTTTGAGAAGGATTGGCATTAATTTGTACTTGAATGTTTAGTAGAACACAATGGTGAAGCCATATATTACTGCATTTATAAAAATTGTTTTGTTATTTGTTAGAAGGATATTCACATTTTTTCTTCAGTGGGTTTTACTAGTTTATATGTAGTTAAATTTAATTTGATGCACATATCTAATTTTCATACACTTGTTTATAATTTTTTAAATTCTTTCTCATTCTATTATAAGGTATTAATGTCCCTGCTTTTATTCTTGAAATAAGTAATAAATCCTCTATTTTTATTGGACAGTCTAATAAAAAGTTTGTCAATTTTCTGGATCATATCAAAAAGCAAACTTTTGACTTTGTTGAGTATTCTCTTGTTCTGAAATTTCTTATCTCAGTTTCTAATCTTTGTTATTTTCTTTTTCCTTTGGGGTTCACATCCATTTAAGATGGCAGATTAGGTAATTGATGTTTGATTTTTTTTTAAATCATGTGGATATTTAGAGATATATAGATTTTCCTAAGAACTGCTTTTGACATATAACCAAATTTTCACATTGTGTTTTCATCTCAAAAGTGATTTCTGCTTTGAAACATCGGTTATTTAGAACTGCATTTAATTTCTGCGTATTTTAGAATTTTCCAAATTTTTTTCATCTAGTAAATTCTAATTTTGTTTTATTGTGGTTAGAGAATCCACTTTGAATTCAGTCTTTTAAGAAAATTCATAGGAATTTTGATTGACGTTAAGGGGCCAGGAATTAGCTAAGTGGTTCTGGCCCCTCTCCCTCTCTCTCTCTCTCTCTCTCTTTCTTTCTCTCTCTCTCTCTCTCTCTCTTTCTTTCTCTCTCTTTTGCAGGGAAAGACCCGAGTTTGATCCCCAGTCTCAAATAAAAAAAAAGAACTTGATTGAAGTTGAGCTTATCATAATAATTGTTATGTTCCAGATCATAGAATATGTCCTGTATTTATTTTTCTTGTTTTCTTTTTTGGTACTCTAACATTGTTTATTCTTTAGTGTCTCTCAAAGTTTTGAAAGTTTTCCTTTATATTTCTTTAGTCTTAGTACTTTGCGATACATTTCTATCTTTTAATTCATATGCAATTATCTTTTTTATATGTCTTTTGGATATTTGTTTAGTTTATACGCAGCATTCCTTCTGATTCTAAGAAATTTTTGTATTCTCTTGGAGATATAATTTTCAATAAATGATATGTTTTTGTTCTTTTCTAAATCTTATAGTTTTTCACTTTTTCTGCTAGAATCGGACAACAGTCATCCTCAAAATGTTGTGATCTTTAGGAAGAACGCTTTCTGTGTGCTATCTTACAGAAACTGTTTTTCTTATAAGTACTTTTCCTTAGATGTTTAAAGTTTCTTCTGTTCCTATGATAAGAGTTTATATCATTCATGGAAAAAGTACTGGTACATTAAATATATTATTGAAATTTATGATTTCTGTTGTTAATGAGTTAGAGTTGTGTTATAGTTATATAATTATGACTTTCTGAATCGAATAAAACTAAGGCATATATTTTTTATACATTGCTTAATTTTGAAAGTATTTATTTTACATGTTTTGCTTCTCTATGCAGAAAGTGAAATTGTCCTTTAATTGTCCTTTTTTGTAAAATATGTTGAAGAGGCTTATCCTTTTTTTCCATTGTCTGGAAATGTTTGTGTTAAATTGGAGATATGCCTATTGAATACATAATGAAAATCACCAAAATAACCCCCCAGGGCTTTGTGTGGGAAACTTAACTTTTTTTTTAATTACTTCTATTATTGAAGGACTATCTAGGGTCTCAATGTATTCTTTCAATAATAAATGTTATATTTCTCTAGAAATTCACCTTTACATTTAAGTTATTGCCATGAAATGTTTGCTAGTATCTTTCTGTTTAGTGTATACATTGTGTTACACTTCATTTTCATGTCTAGAATTATTTGTGCTTCTTTTGTTCTTAATTGTGCTTCTATCTTCTATGCTATATTATTTTCTCCCTGATTTTATTTGCTTTCTTAATATTCTGATTTCTCAAATCTACTCATGTAGATGCTTTCTGATTAATTTTCAGCCTTTCATCTAAAATTTAAGCACTGAAGACATCAGATATCCTCAGTTTGAGTTTACTGTGTTCCAGAAGGCATGATATGTGGGAACTATTATTGATTCCTTATAAATATGCTCTAATTTCTATTGGAATTTTTAATTGCATTCTGAATTATTTAGAAATTATTTTGCCTCATGTCTGAAGATACCTTTTGTTGTTATTGATTTTGAGTTACATTTAATAGAATGTGGACTGTTTGAAGACCTTGTTACTAAATTAGTAGGAATGGCCAGGGATTTAGCTCAAGTGTTACTGCATCTACCTTGGAAGCACAAGGGCTCTAGTTTGATCCCCAGTGCCAAAAAATAAATAAATAAAAAATTAGTGGGACTATTATAGTTCTTTAAATATCATACCATAAGATTTGAATTAATTGCCACCTTTAACATCAATTTGCTAACACATGGTAAACTATGAAATTTCTTAGGAACTATATAGGAAACCTTAGGTTATCAGCTTGGGTCAAATATATATGCTTGGGGATTTATATTTTATTCAAATGCATTTGCAGTGCTGTTATTGTCTTCTCTCTAATCTTATATCCTAGAAAATGGCAGTTACATAAAGCAAATAAACACAAAATTATATTCAGAGTTAAATAACAGTAAAGTCATTCTAAAACCTTTTTTTTTTTTTTTTTTGAAACAGGGTCTTGCTTTGTAGTTCAGGCTGGCCCTCAGCTTACTATGTAGCCCAGGCAAGCCTCAAACTCAGCAGTCCTCCTGTCTCTGCCTCCCGAGTGCTGGGATTACAGGCGTGAGCCGCCATGCCTGGCACTGTGGTATGTGGTATTAATGGCTGGTGGGCGTGAGTCACCACGCCCAGCATTGTATGTGGTTACTGGGGATTGAACTCAGGCCCTTGTGCTTATGAGGCAGGCACTGGAACCACTGAGCTAAATCTCTGGCCTCTAAAAACTTTTTGAGATGTTTCATGTTGCATTCTAATTAAATCATTCTAAATGTATTCTGAGCACTCTAATATGCACTGTTATAAGTCTTGTTCAGGTTTTATAACTTTCATCTTCTTCCACTCTACCTCTGTTGACTAGCTTTTTTTTTTTTTTAACTTTTTCTTCTTACGTCCTCCTGACAGTTTGCTTATATTTATGTATAAACTCTTAATAAAGTATTTTCTCTGATACTAGCACTTAGATACTGACAGAAACCCTATAATTTAGATAGTTTCCGTAGTTTGAAAACTATAGACTGTAAAATCTGGGCTAAAATATTAAATTTAATTGCTCAGTATCTCTTAGGTTAGTAAATGAGGATAGAATTCAAGCAAGCCTATTGTACGCCAACACTGTCAACTGTGTTTGTGCTAATTATTTTTGTAGATGTCTTTGTAGTGTATTTGATATCATAAAGAAGCAAGTTTAGACTGTGGGTTTCTTAACAAAATCCATTGTGTGAATATTTATTTTGCTATTTCAGATTGCTTTTATTGCATTACAAACATTATAAAGGAGTAAATGGTTTTCTGGATTCTGTCATGCTTACTGCTTAATATTTCCATTGTAATTTCTCTTTAGTTTTGTTGCTTCCTTAAATAATTGAACAAAGTATCATCCTGGACTTTGATTCCATCTCCCCACATATTTTTCCATTATCTCAGTACTATAAATGTTAGAAATAGTATGTGGAATTTTTCTCAAATAGATTTCATTATTGCTATATGACATAAAGGATTCATTCAATGTCTACACAAGAAGTATGTTTGAATTGCTAGTTTTTATAATTGCAAGATGCATTTTGTGTCATGTGTTAAACACTGTTCTAGAAGAACATAGTAGACTCATATGTGCTTAGTCATAACTTCTTTTAGCTATTGCAGTTTATAAATTAAATCACTGAAACACAGTGTAAGCATTTTATGACGTTCATTGGATGCATGGATGGATGGATGAATGAGCAAATTAGTGATTAAATAAGTGGAAAATGTATAGTTGTTTACAGTATGCAGTTTTCTTTGTGAGAATATTTTGGATATTGACGTTAGTGCCAACAACAGAAGAAGCACTTCTAGATGGAGAACCTTGGCAAAGACTTTTTTATTTATCATACATTGTGGTAGTGTTTGCTTATGTAAAAAGTTAAGATTTTATTCCTGTAGTTTGCATATGTTCATCCCACATCATTTAGAAATATTTGCAGTGTTAGTGGGTTTTTGAATATGAAAATATCTTCTCATGTATGAAAGCTAGTTATGACAATTGAAGAAAAGGGTAGTTAACTTTTTGATTTCCTTATGTACAATAAATATAAATGATAGAGGGTCCATTAAACAGTATTCTTCCGTTTTAATCTTTTAGTATTCAATTTGTATGCACTAAGGCAATTTAACCTTAATGCATTAGGTAAGTAGAAATTTAATTAATACAATTAATGTTAAGCAAGTTATGTAAATATACTTGTATGATTAAAATGTTATTTAATAGTTTGAATTTGAATAGATTTAAAATTACTTTTCAATTAAGAAATACCAAAGGAAATTCTTCAAATTCCTTAAAGGATTCCTCTAGCACAGACCAAGGAGAGTCTTTGTGCCTAGTGAAATGCTTCAGGGTCTTTGAAGGTCACAGAAGCATGGAGCTGTACCTTGAAAATGTCACATTTTAGAGACACACTTTTAAATCTTTTAATTATATAATGATAGGAAACCAAATTTTGTCTTCAGTCTTTTGAGTTCCTACCACATTAAGAAAGATAATTTTATTACAATGCATTCATATTATATACATTTCTAATCTGATTAGTTTAGGGCCTAATTGAGTTATGGATTTTTCTGAATGCATTGGAGAGGATGCATTTGGAATACCAAAATGCATTGAAAGAATTTAACGTAAAATATAATTCTTTATTTTCTTTTTTCATTATTTTTTGTCTTTATTGGTACATTATATATACACATCATGATCACAAACAATATTGAGGATTTGTACCAGTATATGACATAATTCTCATTTTTTCCCATTCCCCTACCCACCGCACAATCCCCCCGCCCCTATATACATAAGCTTTGTTTCCCTTTTTTTATTACCACGATATTTTTTCTTCCTCTTGTTATCCTTACACCCCATTTCCCTTGAATATTTTCTATTTTACAATATCTACAATATATTCTAGAGGTCATTTACATCCTCAGTTTTTCATATCCGAGAAAAGATACGATGTTTACAGATCTGTGACCTATTTATTTCACTTATGAGTATATCCTAAAGGTATATCCATTTGACTATAAATGACTCGAACTTATCATTCTTTAGGACAGAGAAATACTCCATTTTATAGAAACACTGTATCTTCTATATCCAGTCTCCAGTTGATGGGCATTTGGGTTGTTTCCAAGATTTAGCAATCACAAACTGAGGTGCTATGAACATGGGTGCACATGTGTCTGTGATATGAATCTTTTAATTCTTTCATGTACATATCTAATAGGGGAATAGCAGGGCAAATGGCTGCTGTCTCAAAATTTACCAGCAACAAATGCTGGTGAGGCTACGGAGAAAAAGAAACCCCCCTCCACTGTTGGTGGAAATATAGACTGACTTTCTTTTTTTTATTATTGTTCTTTACAATCCCAACAGTTTTATTATAGGATTAAACACAAAATCTTACAAAGGAAATGGAAAAACATTACTTCTAAGTTTCCATTTCTCTTAACTGGTAGAGTGTAATGATTTTGTCTTATGAATATATTTTTGTCCTTACTCCTTAAATGCTTTACCTTAGTCAAATCTTATATATTACTTTTACCCATTCTTCACTGTTAGATCTGAATTCTTTGACAGACATGGTGGTGCACTCCCTTATTCCCAGTACTTGGGAGGCAGAGGCAGGAGTATTGCAAGGAGTTCAAGGCTGGTCTGAGTTGCATGGTGAGTTCAGTGCAAGGCTGAACTACAAGCAAGACCCTGTCTCAAAAAAACAACAAATAAACAAAAAGATCCACAAAGATAGTTATGCTATTATTTCATACCTTGCCATTTTACCATCTATTCTTTAGATGATCAAAAAAGGTTTCTATATGGTGTGTTCCCATGAAAATTAAGTCAAATTAGACTAATTCTGATGCTGATACTGTTTATCTTTCTGTTTTATAAGATTTTCTTCTCTATTGCAGAGTGACACAAGTACTGAAATGTCTCTTGATGTTTAACGTTGTTGAGATGTTTAAGAACTAAACAAAATTTTCCTAATATTTGGTTTTCTGAGCTTATTTATATTTCAAAAGAACTTCTATTTAGGATGTTATCCTTTAAATTCTCTTCCTTGTTATTATAACCCTGCTTAACTGTTAGAGATCTGGGTTTTAATGATCTGTAATCTAGTTACTGTAATTAGAGTAATTGATATTTGTATTCAAATGATCAGTTACATTCATAAATGAAAAATTTATTTTTTCTCTTTTCTTTTTATATCTACTTTATGCTTATGGTGGCAACCCTAGATAACCCAAACTATTGGAAAATAACATGTTAAGACTTTAATCTTCATCTGTCTTTTTCCCCTCATCTTTTCATAATTGACATCATACATGCATTTGTTTTTTCTTACTGAAGAAGAAGGGGAAACATGCCATTTTAAATGTATTTTCATTTTGCTGTAAATTGTCAGATAATTTATATAATTTTGTCACTGCATAAATGTTAGACCATAGATTATTTCTAATATTATTTTAACATCAATGACCGTGTTTTTATAATCCTTTATTGACATCCCTGCTTCTAAGGATATGAATTCTTTGAAAAGTTTGAGTCACTTGTACTCAAATGGATGTACCTTCAGGACATACTCATAAGTGAAATAAATAGGTCACAGATGTGTAAATATCATATGTGTTCTCTAATCTGAGAAACTGAAGATGTAAATGGGCTCTAGAATATATCGTAGATAGTGTGAAATAGAAAGTATTCAAAGGG
>PVIC010021613.1:18459-28563 GCA_004025085.1 Thryonomys swinderianus
TGAGCCACCACGCCCAGCATTATATGTGGTAACCGGGGATCGAACTCAGGTCCTTACGCTTGCGAGGCAGGCGCCGGAACCACTGAGCTAACCCTCCGGCCCCAAGATATGAATTCTTGAAATTTCTGAATCAAAATTTTGAATTTTCCTAGCTATTGATTTATGTCATCAATTTGTTTTAGAAAAGCAGAATTGATTTATACATCCCAGTTGGCTGTATATCAGATGTCTACACTGTACATTTTAATCTTTGGATATTCTTCTCTTTAAATATCTTAAAAATGACTTCTTTATTATTTGGAATTTTCTTTTTTTTTGTTTTGGCCTGATGCATTTCTGTTTTGTTTAAATAACATCTATGCAGCTACTTTATTCTTTACATTTATTGAGGGACTAATTTTCTAGTTATAAGTACATTTGCATATCTTATATCGATATTAATCTTTTTTCATGTCAGCTAAATTTTTTCTTTTGTTTATATATTAGATTGAAATCAAAAGTATTGGACACTTGCTCAAGTAATTCTTTCTGTTCACTGTCATAATCATAATGAATAAATTTATAATCATTTATCATTTTAGTTTTTTTTCCTGGTAAGAGGAAATTTGTAAGAAGTTAAAATTTATAAGTCCTAGATTCTTAATTTGTGAACAGTAAAGATCTTCATAGTTCTTGTTTCTGAATGGTCACAGTGTTTATACAGAATTTGTATACTTTCTTATCTTTAAAGCTTAGACTAATAATAGGAAACTGATTCACTTAACACTTTTTATACTGTGGTTTTTCTTTAGTTTGCATAAATCTTTTGCCTTTTACCTAACATGGTTTCAAAATGGGTATAATTTTTTATCATATATTTGATCATTCAAATAACATTTAGGCTTAGTGTAATATAAAATCATTTGCTGAAATTGCATTTTAGCTTCCAATAATGTTTGACTTTGAAGATATATGATTACAGTTATTAGTGATCAAATATCTAGTCTGAGCATCAGGCATTTTAGACAGTATGTTAATTTGCCAACTTCTGTGCTAATGTACATTTTAGATGTCACTGCTTATGTGGAACATGGACTTTTTTTTTTAAGTGGAGATGTTGGTACGGGATCTTCGAATGTTCAAGTCCTCAAACATCCATACAATATATCAATTATAATGTTATTGCTTCCTTGTTTACCAGTATATCAAATCTTTGATCTGAGGATTCTATCCAGCATGTTCCTGAGATGTGGTGTTAAATATCTCATTCCTGAGTAGGATTTATATTTTTCCTATGTGTCGCATAATATTTAGATACGTATATTGAATGTATAAGTTCCCTAACACTAACAAGTAATAATGTTTATCTTACCTTCACCAGCCTGTGCTGAGACAGAAGATTTGATTACCTGTCCAGTACTGGCAAATTTCTTTTTCTATGGGTCTGGTGGGACTGTAACCCCTTTATGCACAAGGCAGATGTATAGTCATTTTGCTGTATCTTTTGGTTCTTCCTTTGACACCAGTGCTCACCAGGAATCTTGTTGCTTTCACCATCTGTCTTCTGATGCCACTATCAGAATCTGGTGCATCGGAAGGTGCCTGAA
The DNA here is from genome assembly GCA_004025085.1 of Thryonomys swinderianus. Lineage (NCBI taxonomy): Eukaryota > Metazoa > Chordata > Mammalia > Rodentia > Thryonomyidae > Thryonomys > Thryonomys swinderianus. The sequence goes on from PVIC010021613.1 coordinate 20,046, forward strand.
ATTTCCTCTCATTATGTGCCTCCTATCAAATGAGATCATGGAGAAATTGGTGCTACCTTGAATCTACATCTTTCATAGGTCCCTTAATGCTCTTATTTTGCCTTCACTGGGGCAAGCAAATGCTTCCAGCCCCAGTATTCTCATGTCCATCAAACCCCACAGCTGAACTCATCCTCCTCCTCTTACCATTGACAAGAAAAGAAAAGCAGTGGTATCTCTGAGACAGTCACCTAGAAAATAACTTGGAGGCTTTATATTAATTCATTTTCCTTCCTTTCTTCTTGCTTTCTATACCTTTTCTCATCCCTCTATTTCTTTAGTAATTGCCAATATAGAAGTTTACAATATTGACATTTTTGTTATTAATATATTATATACTTCTGATAACATACCTGAGAGCTGAATTTACACATTAAATTCATTTCTTGCTAACTAAAATTATGGTACCCATTTGTCTTCCTGTGTTGAGCCTCAAAACCCAGTAGGTAGGTGAGAATCTCCTGTGATTTGGAGTCTGATAGAGGTGGGAGTTACACAGCCAGTATATACAGAAAATAAATGTAAACACTTTCTAAAAGGATGATTAGAAGTTTAATTGGTGCTGACTTCATTCATTCTCATTTTTGACCTAACCAAACCCCACCTGCTTGGGGTTATTAGTAGTAACAGAAGGGTGAAATCTGTTTGCTGTCTTCTGTAGCATACACCAAGAAGTCCTAACTAATCTTTTTCCAGCCTGCGTGATAAGACTCTTCTATCTTCAGATAGCCTAATATTTTCACCATTTTTAAAGTAGGAGAGAAAGAAGGTGGTATTAGAATAGTTCAAATATTAAGGGAGGCTCACACATAGCTCTTTGAACTATATATTCTACCATCAGTTGAGGAAGGCAAATCATTAGTTTGCAAGATGTTTCAGTGGTTTTACTGGCTTGTGAACATTCTCTACCCTGTGGTGAAAACCACGTTCTTTCAGAGTAGCAGTCCAGAGACAGTGTCATAAGCCCTGGAAGTCATCACGTCAGCAACAACAAAAATATAGAAATAATCCCATTCAAGAAGGAAAATAATAGGAATATCACAGTATATAGAAAATACAGACTTTCTTATATAATATTAAAATGTTACTTTGAAGTTGAGTGTATAGAAAGTAATAGTTTCCTATAGCATAAACCATAAATGAGATAAGAGAGTGGAGAATAGGAAAGTCACAGTACGCATTGCTAAATTTGGATATTTTGGGGTTATAGACATTGTAATAGAAAATATTACCAGCCTGGGCCTGACATGAGCTTGCTTAATGTTAGGAAGATTGTCTTTCTGTTTATGTTCATTGCCTGAAATATGAAGCAAAACTAAATGATGAAATTAGCAATTAGTTGATATGTAGTTAAGTGAGGCATATCCATTATTTATGTGTTCCCAAATTAAGCTTATGCCATTATTTATGTTTTGGATGGACAGAAAGAACACGAGATGAGTGCAGCATTATTTTTACAAGCTAGAACTATAATTTATTCATTTTAAATATGATAATGTTTTATGTTTATCTCATGATTAGGTCTCATATTTTGCTACTTTCTCACTTTCACAGTATTTTTTCAGGAATATTAAAGTGTTTTTAAAAATAGGAAATACGTTTTGTCAAGGTGTTCTTTTTTTTTTTTTTTCTTTCTTTCTTGGAGACAAAGTCTACTTGTAGTTCAGGCTGGCCCTGAGCTCACTGTGTAGCCCAGGCAAGCCTCGAACTCAGCAATCCTCCTGTCTCTGCCTCCCAAGTGCTGGGATTACAGACGTGAGCCACCACGCCCGGCAAGGTGTTCTTAAATGTGAAATACATTTCACACATCTATGCTTGCCTCATTCTTACTATTTATTTATTTATTTATTTATTGGCCTCATTCTTTCTCTTAAGATTGTCCTTAGATGGTCTGTTCTCCTTCAGTTCCTCATGGCAGATGTCCAGTTTTGTATTCTCTGTCATTGTATGAGAATTTGGAAGGAAAAGTAGTATCTTTGTACCAACCACAAATGTGAAACACAGAAGCTTTCAACAGTAGTTGAATGGAAAATAGATTTAAGAGTAGCTATATGTAGTTTAACAAATGCTAGTTAATAATTATAGGTGTTGTGGTTCTACTCACGATAACCACAAAAATGCAAAACATTCACCTTATGAATACTCAGGACTTTTATGGACCACTCACACTGAACTATTCAGATAATAAAATGTCTGTGGCTTTAAATATAGTGACATCAAAGAAGTTTTTGGACTATTAAGAACCAGTCAATAATTGTTAGTGACAAAAATAACCTAAAGCATTTTTATTACTTTTTCTTTGCAGATTATTATTAGGAATAGAGCAAGATAAACATCTTCAACATTTTAATATTTTATTTTATTTGTCAAGACAAATTTTTAAGTTCTGATACCTCAAAGACTCGATAAGTCTATTTAAAGAGTCATTCTAAAAGAATTGTTTTTTAAGTAAATAAAGGCTAAAATTTTTCTTTTCTCTAGAAAATAAAAACAGGAAATTTAGATAATATTTTTAATCAGTTATCCCTGGAATTAAATCAACTAGGAATAGTGATAGAATTATAAGAACATTTTGTTCAATTTTTAACCTTATCTCTCATTACTTCCTACATCTAATTCTTCATGCTTTTCAGTACTCCATGTTGACTTTCAAAAATTTCATGATAACTAAATCTCCTATCTGTGCTATTAGAAAGTATGCTATTCTGTGTGTGCAAAGATTTAACCAAACCTTTTTTCTTTGGCATAATAGTTTAATATTCTGTTAACTTTCTAGCTCTGTTTCCTTGGTAATCTGGTAAGGGTAGTAACGTCAGCTGTGTTTTTAGTCAAGATCACTTATTTTAGAAATGACCCCTAGTTGGTAAACTTCATTGGAAAGTTTAAATACCCATAAATTATTCTCAGCAATCCTTGTTTTGGGGCTTCTCTATATGAGGTAACACAAAATGAATATGTCCCTTAGATATTCTGGAATCTATCTGTTCCTGTGGAGTTGTTATAAGAGATACTGGCTTTGGTGGGGCACAAGGCTTCTAAATTGGCCCCTTCACCTATTGATGTGAACTTCATCTTGCATGTAAGTCATGATCTGGGTGGTCAGAAAAGAAAGCTCCTCAATGGCTGTATAAACCAACACGTGGACTGCTGTAAGAGCTCTTAGAGCACAGAAATATCTTCACAGTGGCCTGCTGACAAGCTCTGGTTCTTGTCCTATAACATTCCTGGATAGATCAGTTGCCAGGATTTTCTATGGTTGTCCTGTAAATTTGTATAACCTGTTGAACCTTAAAAGGACCCCTTCCTTAATAGGTATTGGGTACCTATTGGGTACTTTGCTTAAGAGAATATATTGAAAGAACAGAAACCAAGGTCTTCAATATGTTACTTCACAATGAGTCTCGCTTTTTACTCATAGCACCCATATCTTCTGAGTTATGCATTCTTTCCACATGGTTATGCAAGAAATGCAGTATTTCCAGCAAAGATTTTCTTGTTACAGCAACTGTTATGCAATATTTTGATATTTGTGTACTCATTAAGGATTAACCTTGGTCACTGATTGGTTTTATTTCTATGTTTTAGAGACCATATATTATTTAGCTTTTTATATATTATTTTCATATATTATTTAGCTTTTTATTATATTGCTTTCTGAACCATGTTGCTAAATTTTTCATCTAATTTTACAATAGCATTCTCATAAGATTTGATCTTTAAGATCCTTTATAAGGAATTTTGCTGGTCCAAATTATAAGGATTTACATTTGTTTTTCTTTTTAAAAAATTTATTTATTTATTTATTTATTTATTTATTTATTTATTTATTTATTTTTGGTATTTTTAAGAGAGTCTCATTCTGTGTTTCAGACTGGCCTTCACCTACATAAGTTTAAATGATAATAGATAGGAGAAAATACCATAAAAATTTTTAATTGAATTCTTTATTGATACATTTCATATACAGCTCACAATCACACTCAACATTGGGGAATTTGTACCAATATATGACTCAAGTTAATTTTCATTTTTACCCATATCCCTATTCACCCACAACCCCCAACCTCTTATACACATGCTATTTTTTTTCCTTCAAAATCATGTTTATTCTTTCCCCTCATTACTTTCCCCTACCACATTCCCTTTGAATATTTCCTGTTTTTCAGAATCTATCATACATTCTAGAACTCACTTACATCTATAGGTTCTCCTACCAGAGAAAAGATATGATATTTACATACCTGTGATCTATTTATTTCACTTATTAGTGTGTCCTTGATATGTATCCATTTGTACATAAATGAATGAAATGTGTCATTTTTTATGGCAGAGAAATACTCCATTTTATTTTTAAAAAATTCACATCGCCTTTATCCAGTCTCCAGTTGATGGTCATCTGGGTTGTTTCCAAGATTGTGCTATCACAAATGGAGCTGCTATGAACAGGTATTGTTGTAAAGACATATGTACACCCTTTTAATTCTTTTGGGTATATTGCTAGCGGGGGAATAGCAGGGTTTAACGAAACCTCTAATCCTAGTTTTCTGAGGAATCTCTACACTGATCTCTACAATGGTTGTACAAGTCTGCAGTCTCACCAACAGTGGAGAAGGGTTCTTTTCTCTCTGCAGCCTTACGAGCATTTATTGCTGGTTGATTTTGCAATAGCGGCCATTCTTTGTGGAGTGAGATGAAATCTCAGTGTTGTTTTTATCTGCATCTTTGGAATAACCAGTGATGTTGAACATTTCCTCATGTTTCTTGGTTGCATTTACTTCTTCCTCTGAGAAGTGTCTGTTCATTTCAGATGCCCATTTTTGAACTGGGTCTTTAAACCTGGGATCCTGATTTGTTTAAGATCTTTATATATTCTAGATAGTAGCCCTTTGTCTGACAAACAACTAGTAAAGATTTTTTTTTCCATGTTGTTGGTTGACTTTTAGCTGTGCCAGCGGTTTTTTTTGCTGTGCAGAAGCTTTTTAGTAGGATGATATCCCATTTGTTATTTCTGCTAGTTCTTGTGTTATAGAGGTTTTGTTCATAAAGTCTCTGCCAAAGCAAATGTCTCCACAAGTTTTACCTCACCTGTTTTGCAGCAGGCTTATTGTTTCTGTTTTAATGTTTAAGTCTCGAATCCACTGTGATTTTAGTTTAATGCACCATAACAGAGATAGGTTTAGCTTCAGTTTTTGGCAGGTTAAAGCCCCAGTTTTCCTAGCACCATTTGTAAAAGAGGCTGTCTTTCCTCTACTGAGGATGTTTGTCTCCTTTGTCAAAGATAAGGTGGCTTAGTGTATCTGGAGTTTCTGGATCTTCTCACTATTCCTCTTGCCCTCAGGTCTGTTACTTTGACAGTACCATGCAATTTTGTTTTCTGTTTTGCTTTTTTTTTTTTTTTTTTTTTTTTTTTTTTTTTTTTTTTTTTTTTTTTTTTTTTTGAGACAGGGTTTCACTTTGTAGTTCAGGCTAGCCCTGAACTCACTATGTAGCCCAGGCAAGCCTGGAACTCAGCAATCCTCCTGTCTCTGCCTCCTGAGTGCTGGGATTACGGGCATGGTGCCTGGCACTGTTTTATGTGGTATTGATTGCTGGTGGGCATGAGTCACCACACCCAGCATTCTATGTGGTCACCGAGATCGAACTCAGGACCTTGCGTTTGCAAGGCAGGTGCCGAAACCACTGAGCTAAATCTCTGGCCCTCTTTTGTTTGCCTTTAATCACAGTGGCTTAATAGCAGTTTTAAGATGGGGATTCTAATACCCCTGCCATGTCCTGGTTGCTTAGAATTGCTTTTGTTATTCTAGGTCTCTTTTGGGGCGAGATGAATTTTTGGATTATTTTTTCTAGCTCTGAGAAGTATGGTGTTGGGATTTCAATCAGAATTGCCTTGAATCTGTATAGTAGTTGTGGGAGAATAACCATTTTGATGATGTTGGTTCTCCCTACCCAGGAACAAGGGATGTCTTTCCATTTTCTGATATCCTCTTCTATCTCCTTTTTCAGAATCCTATAGTTTTCAGAGTAGAGGTCTTTCACCTCCTTTGTTAGATTGATTCCTAGATGTTTCATTTTTCTGGGTGCTATTGTGAAAAGAATTGACTCCCCAATTTGTCTTTCAGTGAGTCTGTTGTTTGTGTAGACAAAGGCTGTTGACTTTTGAGCATTGACCTTGTAACCATCTACATTACTATATTTGGTAATTAAGTCTGGCAGTCTTTTGGCTGAGTTTTTAGGATCCTCTATATAGAGATTCATATCATCGGCAAATAATGGCAGCTTAACTTCTTCCTTACCTATCTGTATTCCTTTTATTTCTTTGTCTTGCCTAATTGCTTGGCTAATGTTTACAGCACCATACTGAACAAGAGTCATAACAGCAGGCATCCTTCTCTCATTTCTGATCTTAGTGTAAAAGGTTTCAGTTTTTGGTGATTTCGTATGATGCTGGCTGTTGGTTTCTCATAAATAGCTTGTATTAGATTGAGATAAAGTCCATCTATTCCGATTCTCTGTAGGGTTTTGTTCATAAATGGGTGTTGGAGTTTGTCAAATGTCTTCTCTGCATCTATTGAGATGACTATATGGCTTTTGTCTTTGAGTCTGTTAATATAGTGTATTACATTAATTGATTTATGTATGTTACATAGTAATATAGTGTAGTGTATTACATTAATTGATAAATCCGATTTGATGAGGGTGTATGATTTTCTTGATTACTCTCTATGTTCTATTTGTCAATATTTTAGTGAGGATTTTTGCATCAGTGTTCATTAGAGAGATTGACCTTAGTTTTCTTTTTTGGTTGTGTCTTTCTTTGCCTTTGGAATCTAGGTAATTGTTGCTTCAAGGAATGATTTTGGGAGTACTGCTTCTCTTTTGATTTCATTAAAGAGTTTGAGAAGTAGTGGCATTAACTCTTCTTTAAAAGTTTTGTAGAATTCAGCAGTGAAGCCATCAGGACCAGGGCTTTTCTTTGTTGGTAGGTGTTTTATTACATTTTGAATTGCAAAGATTGATATCGGGTTGTTTAACATATTTATATCATCTTCGTTCAGCTTTGGAAGTTCATATGTGTCCAGTAATCTATCCATTTCTTCTAGATTTTCCATGTTTTTGGAGTACAAATTTTCAAAATGTGTTTATTAGCCTTTGGACTTCCACTGGATCTGTGGTGATTTCCCATTTTCATTCCTAATAGCATAGATTTGAGCCTTTTTCTTTCTTTGAGAAAGTTGACAATGGGTCTGTCTATTTTATTTATCCTTTCAAAGAATCAAGCCTTCAATTGATTGATTTGTATTGTTCTCTTTGTCTCCATTGCATTAATTTCTGCTCTGATTTTTATAATTTACTCCCTAGTACAAGCTTTGGGTTTGTCTTGCTTCTCTTTTTCTAGTAGTTTGAGGTTCATCATTAGATTATTTGAGTTGGCTCTGTTTTTCAGGTGTAGGCATTTGCTGCTGTGAATTTCCATTGTAAAACTGCTTTCATTGTGTCCGATAAATTCCTTTATGTTTTACTGGGATTATTACTTAATTGTTGAAACTGTTTGATTTCTTCTTGAATTTCTTTTGTGACCCATTGTTTGGTCAACAGAGTGTTGTTCAATTTCAGAGTGTTTGTGAGGATCTTGAAATTTCTTTTGCTATTCAGCTCCAGTTTCAAGACACTATGGTCTGATAGTATGCAGGGGATAATTTCAATTCCTTTGCATTTACTTAAACCTGTTCTATGAACTAGGATATGATCTATTTTGGAGAATGATCATGAGCAGCTGAGAAGAGCATATATTCTGACTTTGTAAGCTGAAATACTCTGTAGGCATCTATTAAGTCCATTTGTTCAAAAGTTTGGTTTAACTCAAGTATTTCCTTATTGATTCTTTGTCTAGTCGATCTGTCAATTTGTGATAGTGGAGTATTGAAGTCCCTTACTACTATTGTATTAATGGTTATCTGGCTTTTTATGTCCATTAATGTTTGTTTTATATAGTTGGTTACATTAGAGTTTGGTGCATAAATATTTATGATTATTATGTCTTTCTCCTGGATTGTTCCCTATCTGAGAATATAGTGCCCTTCTTTGTCTCTCTTAATCAGTTTGAGTTTGAAATCTATTTCATCTGCAAATAAGATAGCCATTTCTGCTTTGTTTGCAGTTTCCTGGGGACTGGAGAATTGTTTTCCATCCCTTTCTTTTCAGTCTATGGGCTTCCTTAAATTAGGTATGTTTCCTTTATGAAGCAGATTTTAGGATCTTGATTCTTTTTTTTTAATTGAATCTTTATTGGTACAATTTATATACATCTCAAAATCACATATAACATTGGGAAATTTGTACCAGTATATGCCACAAGTTAATTCTCATTTTTACCCATATCCCTACCCACTCCCCCCTCCTCCCCCCTTTATAAATGCTCTTTTATTTTCTTTCTGTATCATATTTATTCCTTCCCCTCATCACATTCCCACACCAAGTT
>PVIC010021614.1:0-28383 GCA_004025085.1 Thryonomys swinderianus
CTGGCCCTGAGCTCACTATGGAGCCCAGGCAAGCCGCCGCGAACTCAGCAATCCTGTCTGCCTCCCGAGTGCTGGGATGACAGGCGTGAGCCACCACGCCTGGCATTGTGGTATATGGTGTTGATTGTTGGTGGGTGTGAGTCTCCACGCCCAGCATTATATGTGTTTACCGGGGATCAAACTCAGGACCTTGTGCTTGCGAGGCAGGCGCTGGAACCACTGAGCTAACCCTCCGGCTCCTAAGCATGATTCTTAATGGAATATTCTCCCTGCTCCTGAGTGGTTGGGTGACGCGGGCTAGGAGTTGAAAGCCAGCATGGACACATGGGAATGCTCTGAACACGCAGAGGTTGAAAGCGCGTGTCTTGCAGGATCTCCAGGTAGATGATGCCTCCAGCCCCGCACACACCGCAGCCTGTGCCGGGAGCCGCTCAGCTGCGTGGGTTTCTTCCCTGCAGCCTGCAGGGAGAGGAGGTGTGCACGCGAGCGGCAGTGATTGCAGACTGTGCTTGTTCGGAGAAGCAGGGTAGCTTCGAGAGAGCTGGGGGCCGCCCAGCCCCACCATGACTGCTGATGAAATAAACCCACGATGGTGATCCTTTGGTGGAGTGTTTGCAGTTTGCAGCTATTCCTGAAGGCTCTCTGTGTGCCAGGGCTTGACTCGAGCCCCCAGTCTCTTGTGTTGGTCCTGGCAGGCCGTGGCCCTCCGTCAGGGCTCTGCGTGGCTCTCCTTCACACGGTGCTGAGAACCTGGCGGCCCTGGTTTCAAGCGGACTCTTTCCACTAAAGCGCGACATGGAAATCTGCACAGTGTGCTCGGGGAAAGAGTTTGCAAGAGGAAGCAAGACCTTTGCAACAGAATTGGCCTGATCTAAGCAGAGACCTCTGAAATCTTCAGGGAGTTGTTACAATGAGTGTGCTTTAAGAAGAAAAAAAAATTCTTAGTCTGCTGTGGCAAAATGAGGGCATGTTTCTTAATCCAGATGAAAAGTGAGAAAGCTGGTTGGTGTTTACAGATGTTTGTCATTTAGTCAAAACACACAGATGACGGTCTGCGCATTTCCCGGTCTCCATCTGGACCCGCCGCTGTGTCTGCACACGGAGAGCAGCAGCTGTCCGCCTCCGCGACAGAGGCCGGCGGCCGGGGTGTTGCCTTTGCGCCTCAGATTAGGTGCTTTGACTTCTGTTTGGCAACGGACTGTCGATTTCCACGCAGCCAGGGTAGAGGGAGTTGGGCCTGCACGATCGTTAACATTTCATGAAATCTATTAGGCGATCTTCACCTTCTGTAGAAGGGGGACAACTGGCCACACTCAGCTTGGACACAAAGTAAAGTGTGGCAACCCTGACAGGTCTTACAGGTAGGAATACACCACGGGAGTTCGGGTTCCACACAGGGGACTCGATTCCAGAATTCAAGTAAAGAGAGCATTTCTGGTGGCTACGTGGGGAGGGGAGACAGATTGCGTTCCGGTAATTTATGAGTCTGGGCCCAAGCCCTGACCCTTCCACTGAACGAAGTGATTGAATTAGCCTCACGCTCGGAACCTGGTGGCTACAGTACCGTGTGTGGACAGGAGCTGTCAGGCCATGGTGGAGCTGTGTGTTGAGTTCACAGACACACTGGGGTGTGAGTCTGGACCTTTATCGGCGTAGCAGGTTTACATAGCTTATTTACGTGGTGGGTGAGAAGCCTAGCTGATTTTCATATCAGTACATAATGAGCTAATTTGTATGTTGTGTCTCTAGTACTTGTTTCTTTCACTAGGGTTGGAGGCAGCTACCTACCAAAGTAGACTTACTGTTTTCTGTATCAAGACTTGTAAAAAGTGCAAGTATTTTTGAAAAGAAAAGCTTTTTCCACCCTCATTTAGTTTATACAGAGCTCTTCCTCAAGGCAAAATCCTCTTTAGGCAGAAGGACAATTCATTTTGAAGACAGTTGTGCACAATTTCAAGTTTTGTTTGGTTTTAGCAATGGAAAATGTATGCTTTTTATGGATTAGTTGTCAGTAACTTTGGTCAAAAGATATTTTAGAGCAGAGAGACAATATTCTTTTTTTTTTTTTTTTTTTGAGACAGGGTCTCACTTTGTCGTTCAGGCTGGCCCTGAGCTTACTGTGGAGCCCAGCAAGCCTTGAACTCAGCAATCCTCCTGCCTCTGCCTCCTGAGTGCTGGGATGACAGGCTTGAGCCACCAAGCCCGGCATCTGTGGTATGAGGTACTGATTGCCAGTGGGCGTACCATGCCCAGTATTGTTGTATGTGGTTACCGGGGATTGAACCACGGACCTTGCGCTTGCGAGGCAGGTGCTGGAACCACTGAGCCAAGTCTCCGGCCCGAGAGACAATATTCCTTAAAAGTTTTTCCTGTATTTGTCTCTGTGTCAGTGTCTCTCTCTGGCGTTCCGTGTGTGTGTGTGTGTGTGTGTGTGTGTGTGTGTCGGCCTCATCTCTGGCCTGCCAAAAGTGCTTACCTATGAAATGTATGAGCCAAAGTTGATCTGTGCCCACCCCCTCATCCTTGAACTCACTAAAATCAGTCCTTGCTTGTTTAACTGTGTTTGAAGATGTTGCGTATACACATTTATTTTAAAATTACTTGGAATTTTGTATTAGGTTCACATCACTTTTTTTGTGTGTCAGTGGAAGGCATAGACCTGTTTATATAAGTAACAGGATATTTTGTACACACTTTGTTATGGTTCAGCTCTAAAATGTTCCCCAGAAGGATCGTGTATTGAAAGTTGGGGCCGGGGAAGGTGACCAGACCCCGAGGTGCTGTAGTCGTTAGTGGATCACACTGTGTTTCTAGCTGAACATGGTTGGGAGCCGGGGTACACTTGGAAAAGGTGGACAGTTGGGCCCTGAGCTTTGGAGAGTATGTCATTCGCTTGATTCTTCCTTTTTTCCCTGCTTCCTGCTGGCCTTGGCTTGAGCAGCTGTCCTTTGCTAGGCCCTTGTACCAAGTCATCTCTACCGTAGAGCTTGCCTACCTTGAAGTGTCTGAAGCTAGGAGCCAAAATAACCCTCCTCACCTTTACGGGTGCAGGTGTCGGGTATTTTGTGCCAGCACTGAAGAGGGACTGACACACACACACACACACACACACACACACACACACACATGCGACAGTAACCACAGTGGAAGATCGGGTTTTACCAGTGCTGTCCAGACTTGGCTGTGAAGCTTGGAATCCTCTTATCAGCTCTGACTTTGGATGTACAGTAGTGAACACACACTCAGCACAACTCGTTTGTTTCCTAAATGGGTCACTGGCGTGGGGTGGGGCTTTGAACTCTTAGCTAAGTTTTCAAACAAGATACGTGTTTGTTTTTGCTCTGGAGCCTCTGTTCTCTCACACTGCTTGTGGCCCCAGTCAGCGGCAAGGGAGAGTTTGCAATCGACACTCCCTGTTTGTTAGCTTACAACTATTTTTCACGGGTAGAAAGGATGGTGAACAAAAAGGGTATTTGTGTGCATATAAACTTAAAGTCCTAGTTTCCAAAAAGCAAGTAATTTTCTGAAGGTTTTCATGCAGTTTAACCCAATAACTTTCCAGTGCATTTTGTGCTGCTGTGCTGGGATACCGGAAACTATGTTATCTGTCACCAGTCGAGATTTATTGATTCGTGGTCCTGGGGCTGGAGGTCTAGGCCTGGAGTGACTGGTGTGCACCTTCTTGTGCTGTGTCCCGCGGTGGAGAGGCCCGGGGCTGGGGGGAGGAGGAAGAGGAGAGATTGCGTGAACAGGGAAGCTCGCGGGGAGCCCGTCCCGTGCTGACGATGACTCCCCCGCCTGAGATGAGCAGCACAGGACCCCTAACCCTCCCGCCTCCGCCCCGGGGTTAAGTTTCCAGCTCGTGAGCTTCGGAAGACACCTGCAGGCCGCGGTTCCCCTGTGGGGACATCGGAGTGAACCGTAGCAGGGACGGCAAACCCTGCAGAGCCGTCGGTGGTCCGCAGCCTGTCGCGGCCCGGGTGCCGTAGCTCGGCCACCACCGGTATCGCGTGTTCAGTGTGAAATTTCACTTGGCTTGCTCTGCTCACTTAGGATGACCAGCTAATTTTACATGTTAAAGGGTCTGGTTCAGTATGTTTACCATGTGCGTTTGGGTTAAGTCATTGGCCAAAATGGTATACCTAGATTTAACATTGTGTGTGTTTGTGTGGGCCACGTTTAAGCCGTTACGATGGATAATCGGAAAGGACATCGAAGACCTTGCATTTCTTTTGGCAGATTTTTGTGAGTCATTTATTCAGTATGGCTTTGCCGTAAATATTGATATTTATGTAAAATGGATGGAGTGGTTTGTGTCAGTTGTAATTAGGGTCATTTTCCTAATATGAAATTTATCCTTCTGAAGCGCTTAGAGCCATTATCATGGAGTATAAAATAAAACAACGTTATTGTAGCATGAAAATCCACTTAAGGCCGCAGTTGTTGCCAGTGTATTTTTCTTTCCCACCCAAGATCTGGCGTAGAAAACAAAAGACGCTGGCCACAGGAAGGAGCTACTGGCACCCAGTGAATAGAAGCTGCTCTCACGCTTGTTCTGAAGCCCTGCCTCTTCTGTTCAAGGCTGACTCGTCACAGCGGTAACAAGCTTCAGATGAAATAATGCCCTTTTGCCAACACCATCTTGATTCTCCTTGTATGGACTTCTTGAGCCAGTGTAACACATGATGTAGAGCAAAACAAGGGATCGATAAAGTCATTAAGCAGCTCGCTGTCTGGCTAGGAATGCTGATGAGTGGGTCCTCGGGAGTTTCTGTTCACCACGCGAAGGCGAGGAGTGGCCGGGGAGGAGAGAAATTGAGAACAGCTTTTCTCACTGGTGCGAGGCGGTGCAGTTCCCATGGAGACGCCTCTGGTCTGTGGACTGTGGTGTGAGGTTGGTCATTGTGTGTCGTCTTCTAGGTATGGGGGGGGGCTTGTTCCTTGATAGTGAAGAAGGGTAAAAGGTGCTCATTGAACTCGGAGTTGTCTGTTAGGTTGTAAGTTCAAAGCCCTTGGGTGTGACGGTGCAGCCAGGAGGCCGTGTGAGTTGCTGGTGTCCCTGTTCTAACCGGTAATAACCGTGAGCAGCAGAAAGGAGCTGCGATGAAAATGTGGACAGGGCTGGTTCCTGTTGGGGCCTGGGAAGAGGCTGCATTCCGTGCCTCTCCCTTTGCCTCTTGTGCTGGCGTTAGACGTTGGCGTCCGGGGCCTGCAGTACCTGCCTTGATGACCGTGTGACTTTCCCGCGGTGTGTGCGTGTCTGTGTCCAGATCTCTCCCTCTTTTGCGCAAATACAAGTCATATTACATTAGGTTCTCCCTAATAACCTCATCTGAATGCATTCCATCTTTAACCCATTTACAAATCAGATCAAATTCTGGGGCACTGGGAGTAAGGGCATAGGAAGCTGGGAGGACGCGATTCACCCGGAACGAATAGACACACAACTGCTTGTGTGTTGCTAAAGTCTCAGTGAAGAGCGGGTTCAGTCACGCGTGCCATGGAGTCACACCTGTTTCCCTCCTGCTGTTTGGTGACTTTCTGCAGGGCTTTCACGTACCCTGCGTCCCTGACTCCGTTACACGAAAGTGTTCATGTGCCAGGACTGCGGAGGCGTTCTCACTAGGACATCAGAGACCGGTCCTTCTGGATGATGGACAGACACATCTCCACCCTCTGCTCATCCTGTGCTCTCTTCCGGGTACCACAGAGTGTAATCCTAAACCCCAGCCCCTTGCAGGAAGTTCTTGTTTTAATCCAGCCCAGCAGATTAATGTTAAATGTAAACTTCACACAAAGCAGGAGCAGGGTCACTATGTAATACGTGTCGTGCTTTTTGGGTGACTCAGGGGTCCGTCCAGGGCAGTTCTGACTGGCTGAATGAAGCCTTGTACAGTAACTCCTGAACTTACTGCCTTGGTAGATTTTGGTCACGATGTGTTTTTGTTTTAAACTGCCTTAAAGTTGGGTATTTGGAAGATTGCCTTAGGCGGTGGAATCTGTTTTGCAAGGATCGTCCTACTTGACCTGTCAGTGTATAAAACAGCCGCAGGAAGAGCTTCCCCGGTGGAGTTACAGGAAAGCCTTCTGCTCAGCCCGCCCTCCGCACACCTGCCCTGGTGAGCGCAGCCAGGAGACTCGAGAAGAATCAGTGCCCACGGGCGTGTTCGCCTCTGCCCCGCGAGGAGCAGCGTATCTGAACCCGAGGGGGAGATTGCAGCCAGTAAAGATGCTTCACAATGTGCTCTGGGTGGTGGTGGGTTATTTAGGGGTTCACATCGGTATTCTGGGTAGTATTTGCTTACTCAGCAGAAGCTGAGTGTGATTTGTGTAAGATGTTGGGGGGTTTTAAGAGCAACACATGTCTCTCCTACAAGCGTGCTCAGAATTCATCTATTTATTCATCCACCGGGTGTCTCCTGAATGCTCTGGCCGATTGCAGGTGTTTGGAAAGGTCAGATAAAAGCAATAAAAAATACCGACTTTCTTGGAGGGAGGAGTTAGGCGTTGGGGAAAAGCGAGGCGTAGGATCGGAGCCTGGTGTTGGCGGGGCGGGGAGTGCTCCGCGCTCGGGGAAGTGGGGCGCTCAGCGTCAAGGGGGCACGTTAGCAGGTCGCGCTGGGAGCAGGGGGCGCAGACAAGCGCCTGCCCGGCGGCCTCATTTCCGGCGAGGCTTCACTTGCTGGTGCTGCGGGTGGCCCTGCGAGGTGCAGCTGCCCGTGGGGCGTGTGTGTGGAGGGGGGAGGGAGGGGGAGAGAGACGGTGTTCGTGGGAGTGGGCCACGTCGGCCGGGCTCCCCTGGGTCTTCGCTGACGCGTGCGGGTTTCCCGGGGAGCCTGACCGCCTGTCGCCTGCGCTCCGAAGCCCCATGCCCGCCGCAGCGGTGACGCACCCCCAGCCCCGCTGCAGCCGGACCAGGCCCTCCTCCGGCAGCGGGCCTCGCGTTTCCTCCGTGGGTCACACTAAATAATCCATTGTTCATCAAGGAGAGTGGAAATTGATTTCAAATTACTCCCATATTGGTTAAGAACTGAACTGCCACGAGTGTTTTATGGGATCAGAGAGAAGATAGGCCCAGGGTTTTAGCGGCAGTAAAACCTGCTTAATTAACCGAACACTATTACCATCTGACGGGCGGCCTGACCCTGGCTGGCGAGGGGCTGGGTTTCGGAGACCGGGCTCCCAGGGCCGGGTGGACCCGGCCCTGCGAGGGTGGAGGGTTTATGCTTCGGCTCCGGTTCTGCTCCTCTCCTCTTGAGGGGTCACTGCGCGCCGGCTCGGGAGAGCTGATGGCTACGTTTGCGGCGTTTTGAGGGCCGGTTACTACAACAGACTCGCGTGAACGTATTGTCACATGGTTCAGAAGTACTGAACACCCCGAGCTCATCACTTTCTCTTGCGCTGCCCTGTGCGATCTGCGCTCTGGGGCTGCGGCTGGTCCCTGCGTGGGGTGTGTGGCGGGAGCATCACGCCACGGTTCGCGACGCACGTCCCACGTCCTCCCTCCCGCTGCGGGCCGGCTGCTCTGCACCCGCTGGAGGACTCCACTGGCGGCTGCAGACCGCATCAGCTGATCGCCTCTCAGTGCCGGAGGCCAGATGTTAAAATCAAGGTGTTTTTGACCAGACGGTTCCGCTTGGGAGGCCTGAGAGTGGCGCTGTTCCTTTCTCTTGCGGGCTTCCGGTCCTTGCTGCCAGCCCCTGGTGTGCCACCTTTGGGGGGGCTCCCCGGGCCAGTACCACCTCCAGGCCGTCTGTGCTCCCCATAAGGACACCAGTCGCATGGGATTAACCGCCCATCCTGCTGTAGAATGACCTCAGTTTAAGGGACTGCAATTGTTAAAAACCTCGTTTCCAAAGTCACATCAGATTTTGAGCTTCTTGGGTTAGGACTGCATATCTTTTGGGGGACACACTTCGCCCATTGATTGTCATTTAGGTAAACTGGCTATAAGAGCCCAGCTCACGAGAGTCAGTGCAGCCTCTGATGTGTCTCGCAGTGCTAGGGGTCCCTCCCTTCCTTAGCCACCCTGTATCATACTACGTTATTCCGTCTTCACGGGGGAGGCATTGAAGTCTGGGTTTGAAGATGCAGTTGTTGTCCGACCCTTCGGGTAGCAGATGATGAGGTGTTTTGAACCCAGGTCCGTGCCACTATGATATCCTACCGCTTTTCATCAACTTGCCATAGTTTTATTCCCCAAGACCCCATCAACTCTTTCAGTTCCACATTGGGATTGGCTCTGGCAGAGTAGGAAAGCAGAGGAGAATCCAGCTCCTAGAAACCCCCTTGGGCCCGCAGGCACCGAGCAGAGGGCCTGGACATTCGTCCCGACTCTGGTTGTTCCCCAGTGGAGTTCGGTGATAAGTGAACTTCAGTCCTTGGCCAGCGTCGCGGAGCCGGAAGCGGGGAGCGGAGGAGGGAGCTCGGGTCTCGGGGGTCTCGGAGCCGGCGGAGGCTTCCGGCTCCACCCAGCTGCTGGCCTGGTGAGAGCCCCGCGCTGCCACACTGCTGCCTCCCCTTCTCGGTGTGTCGTCGCTCGGGATTTTGTCGCGAGCCTGTTTCTCCTTGAGTTACTCTGTGGAGTTGTGGGTGGCGGGGTGGACCGTGCATGCGCGTCTGAATTCAGTGTCTCCCATGGCTGCCGGGGAGGCCGGGGGTCTCTGCTGCCTTCCTGGCTGCTCACAGCTCTCTGGATGTCTGGTGGGTTCATGTTTCTGGAACAGAGGATGACGGAGTCAGTGACTTCGGGCCACACCCCTATTAGCTTTCCTTGGGTCACCAGCCGGGGGGAGAGCTGGGTCCTCCTCTCCAGCAGGACTCAAGGTGTCCCCCAGGCCTGTAATTGGATCTGAGGCTGAAGTGACCTTCCCGGGCACCCAGGTCCCTGGCAGGACTTCGTGTTCAGTGGGTTGCAGGACCTAAGTGTCAGCTCTGAAGGTTTGGCTGCCTTTGCTGGGCACATGGCTGTCTTTGCCACGTGGACGTTGCTGTTTCAAGGCCGACTAAAGAGGTTTCTTCTGTTTTCAGTGGCTTTTAATTAAGGCTCAGCTGTCAGGCCAGGCACACTCAGGATAAATTCCTTCTGCATTAAACAAAAGTCAGCTGATTAGGAATATTAATGACCTTTTCACAAACCCTTCACCTTTAGCATTTGTAATGTCCCCAACTTAGGGCAGTGGAATTTCATAGGCTGTACTTTAAGCAGTGATAGAGACTTTATTCTAAGTGAAATAAACCAGAGGAATAACATAATGCATAATCCTATTTAGATGGCAGAGCCTAAAAATATGTAACTCAGAGTAGAAGGGTACTTGACAGGGGCTGGGAGTTAGGGAGCCAAGCTGTTGATGGAAGGGCACAAACCTTCAGTGGAAGATGAGTACATTCCAGGGATCCAGTATGTAGTGTGGGGCAGCTCTTAATGACACTTGGAATTTGCTAGAGGGTAGAGCTTGACTCTTCCCACTGGCTCAGCGGTAACCCTGTGTGCCGGTGGGTGTATAAACACAATTGTGGGGATCGCTCCATTATCTATATGGGTCAGATCAGATCATAAACCTTACATTCAAGTAAGTTCCCTTGTCAAGTATATCTCAGTAAAGCTGTAAAAACAGGCTGCCTTTGGGTCTTCCTCCCAAGTCTTCCGCCCTCTGGGCTTCAGACTCTGTCATGCCGGTTCATGCCTCCTCTGCTTGAAGCATGTTTGTCCAGGTGGCGCTGACACAAGTACAAGTCCCAGCTTGAGGACCTCAGGGTAAACTGAGGCAGGCTTTTACTGAAAAACCTCTGCTTTGCCCATCCATAGGCTTCAGATTGAAGTATTTCTTCAGATCTCTTTGCATAGAGTTGTACCTGTCTAACCTCATTCTCTTGAGAGGCTGCTGTTTTCTTTTAGTTGTGTGTGTGTATATATATATATATATATTTTTTTTTTTTTTTTTTTTTGAGACAGGGTCTCGCTTTGTAGTTCAGCCTGGCCCTGAGCTCACTATGTGGCCCAGGCAAGCCTCGAACTCAGCAATCCTCCTGTCTCTGTCTCCCTAGTGCTGGGATTACAGGCGTGAGCCACCACTCCCGGCACTTGAGCTCACTATGTAGCCCAGGCAAGCCTGGAACTCAGCAATCCTCCTGTCTCTGCCTCCCGAGTGCTGGGATGACAGGCGTGAGCCACCATGCCCGGCACTGTGGTATGTGGTATTGATGGCTGGTGGGCGTGAGTCACCACGCCCAGCATTGTATGTGGTTACCGGGGCCCTTGCGCTTGTGAGGCAGGTGCTAGAACCACTGAGCTAAATCTCCGGCCCGAGTTGTATATTCTTAATCTCAGAACATTAAGGAGCTATTGCTTTTAATTTTCCTAGGAGGGGGTGTTGTAGGGTGGGTCTAGATGTCCCCCAAAGCCTCATCCGGTCACAGGTGGGACTTTTTGCAGGGAGTCCGGGTAGCCTCTGGAGGGGTGGAGCTAGGTGATGGCTTCCTTCTAGCCTTGGTCTGTGTAAATCCTCTGTCTTCTTCGCCCGACATCCTTTAAACATGTATGAATGTTGTCCTGAGAAAAGTGCGCAAGACCTCAGAAGCCGGACTGAACTCCGTTCCTTGGGGTTTGTTAAGACTGAATTGCCTGGGGCTGAGTGCAGGCACCCGATGCTGCCATGGTTGGAAGAGCCTCTGCTGGGCCTCCGTTTCACAGGGTCTCCTTTCCTACAGTCTGATGTCGTGACCTGGCCCTCCCCGCCCTTTATTGGAAGGAAAGTCAGAGCGAAGATGAGATTGCGGCAGAAAAACTGACCTAGCTTCTCCTTGGAAGTCCGTTCCCTGGGAGGAGGCGAAGGGGCCGCAGTTGTACCTGTCTTTTCAGGGCTGCTCTCTGCAGCGGGATCTGGGACAGCCAGGCCCGGAGGCGGGCTCGCGGCGGTGCGGGGCTGAGGAGGCAGCAGGCCAGGGTGGGGGACTGCCCCGGGGAGCGGCCTGGCGGGGCGTGTGGCTGCTCCGCTGGGTCTGTGTTCAGGGCCAGCCGCGCGAGCCTCAGGCCCGGTGCTCCTCGCCACAGTGACCCTGTGTTGGTATGTCATCCTAGAGTTACCGTCAAGTTTCTCCCAGTTACTCCTGATTTTTGAATTTTGCTGATGAGTTTGGTTGTGTCTGTATCTTAAGGGCTGAGCTCACGGTCTTTGGGCCAGCTTGGCTGTGCGGGACAGTTTTGCCCTCCCTGGCGTGTGTCCCGCCCAGGTTGGGCATGTTGGGGCTACTGTTGACCCTGTAGCCGCCTCCGTCTCTCTTTCCCTTCTCCTAGGCCCTGGGTTTTACATAGGCACCAGTTTCCTCTGGGAGGCCCCGTACTGGGAGGTGAGCCAGGCCCTACCTGTGGGCTGGGTTTCTTCCGTTTAATAATGTGCCCTTATTAGCGATTGGCTCAGGAGTGACCACGTGATCTGGAGATGCCCAGTGGAATAGGCTGAAGTGCCGTGGGCCCTCCCACCTCCCCTTTCCTTGAGACCGGGCCCCTGGGCCAGCCTTGCACTGGGTGCAGTCAGAGTGGCTTGCTGCCAGCCCAAGGATGAAGTGAAGTGGGAGGGCCGGAGAGAGGACCTGCATTCTCGTTAGGGTCCGTGAGCTGCAGAGTCAGCTGGCTGTGAAACCTGCCTTTCCTTTGGGCTGACATTTGTGGGAAATAATACATTCTTTTTTGAGACAGAGACTTGCTTTGTAGTTCAGACTGGCCCTGAGCTCACTGTGTAGTCCAGGCCAGCCTCAAAGTCAGCAATCCCCTGCCTCTGCCTCCCGAGTGTTGGGATGACAGGCGTGAGCCATCACACTCGGCACTGTGGTATGTGGTACTGATTGCTGGTGGGTGTGAGTCACCACGCCCAGCATTGTATGTGGTTATTGGGATTGAACTCAGGACCTTGCGCTTGTGAGGCAGGCGCCAGAACCACTGAGCTAAATCTCCGGCTCCCACATTCTTTTTTTTTTAAATTTAATTCTTTATTGGTACATTGTATGTAGAGCTCACAGTCACCCTCAACATTGGGGAATCTGTACCAGTATATGACTTGAGTTAATTTTCATTTTTACCTGAATTAAAAAATTTTACCCCACCCAACCCACAACTCCCCACCCACTATATACATGTGCATTCTTTTTTTTTTTCAAATCATATTTATTCTTTCCTCTACCACATTCCCTTTGAGTATTTCCTGTTTCACAAACTCTGTCATACATTATTGCCCTGCTTTATTGTTGACGGAAGTTTAAGCTGACTGGGTGGCAGATGCAGGAGGGGCACGGGCCCTCTCCCAGACCCCGCGTGCCGTGGGCATACGAACATCTTCCTTCCCTGATGCCGGCCTGGCATCACTCGTCTGGAGCGAGACGGCGGAGGGCTCCCCTTTGTCCTTCCGTCCCCTGCCCGCGTGCCAGGGTCACAGCGCTTCCTTCTGTTGAGGAGGAGCTGTCTCTGGGCTTGGTGGGAAGGTCGGCCGCCTCTGCCGAGGGGCTTCCGGGTGGAGGCGTGGCGAGAACACTGCCTTTGTCACCCGTGGGCCGGGTCCATCCAGCCTGACCACGATCCCAGGGGCGCTCTGCCCACGCCAGAGGGCTAGCTGTGGATCAACAGCGGCTGAGCTGAGACCTTTCTCCTGTATAAAACCTGTTCTGCAGGGTGACAACCTTCATCGTGACAGGGGCTGTGGGATTCGGTGTAATCCAAGAAGTTCCACACACTTCCAGAAGGACAAACACCGTAAGCTGCTCCTCCCACCTGACCAACTGGAAAGCCCCTGTCGATGAGCTCTCCAGTTGTTTCTTCTTTTAAATAAGAAAAAACGTTGCTTTTCAAGACAGTGATTACTTCTGATCCATTTATGCAGGTGATTCTAGTGCTTTTCCTGTTAAAAATTACAGACTGCCCTTCTGTTGTTAGTGCAGATAGGTTTCACACACGCGGAGCTGATTTTCACCCGTGAAGGTTTGTACATGTTCTTTGCAAGGAGAGACCGTGTGCTGTGTGCACGGCTGGGCTGGATCTGGATGCCATGCTACACAGGCTGGACGCAGCTGTGCTGTGCAGCCTGAGCAAATAGTTTCTTTGTGGCTCAGTTTGCCATCTGTAACGGGAAAGCAATTATGGGCTGACCTCGTAGGGCTGTGAGAATTAGCAGTTTAATGCATTAGTGCCTTTAAAGTTCGTGGAATGGCGCCAGCACATTGTCAGTGCTGTGTGTTTGCTGTTAGGCGTAGTCAAAATAAAAGTAATAAAA
Organism: Thryonomys swinderianus; assembly: GCA_004025085.1. NCBI lineage: Eukaryota > Metazoa > Chordata > Mammalia > Rodentia > Thryonomyidae > Thryonomys > Thryonomys swinderianus. Next base: position 13,263 of record PVIC010021614.1, read on the forward strand.
TCTGGAGTACTGCTGGCGGTGGGCCATTTGGGGAGACCGTGGTCACTTCGGGGTGTGTCATCATGTCTCTTAGTAACCTGTGATGCACAGCTGGGTATAAAACGCGGCCTGGGCGGTGAGCGGGGACGCTGGGCGTGGCCAGCAGGGCTGCACAGATGCAGAGAAGCCTCTGTGCCTGGGTGGCCATGGCTGTGTGGGAGACACAGGAGCTGCCCGTTACTTCAGAGCCAGGCGCTTCAGCGTGCAGCATTCGGCTTCTCCTGAAGAGTCGAGGCAGACTCTTCTCCTAAAGGTGGACTTCCTTCCACACATTCTTCATGCCTCATCTTCATGTCCTGAATCATGTGATAAGAGATAAAAGTATGGAATTTAGAGCCATAAAACCTTATGCTTCAGCTCTAACGTAGCCGTGGGATGTGATCTTGTGAAAATCTGTTTGGCTTTGGTGGGCTCCATCTCCTCCTCTGGAAAATGGCTCCCTGTCATTTGGAAGCTGGCCATGTAGGCCAGGCGGCGTTACGTGAGCAGCACAGGTATCATCCTCATTGTTTAGTCTCTCCTTTTTCCTGTTCTTCCCTCATCATTATTTTGGGGGCCAAGTCTTATATATCTGGTGCCCCCTTTTTTTGTTTTTTTATTTTGGCAGTCCTGCCCTGGAAATTGAAACCATGGCCTATGTAGTGAGTTAAGATACACCCACATTCCTTTTTAAGATTTTTATTTACAGATAGGCTTTCGCCCAGGTTGGGCTTGAACTCATGCTCCTCTCTCTTAGCTTCCCGAGTTTGCTTAGCTTGTTGTACCATCTTTGCTGGTCTTTCTGGTAGAATTTTCTAAGCTGGGAACCTACTTAGAAAGGAAAGAGCATGTTTGCATATTTTTTCTTTCCTGAGTAATGACAGTTTGGTCTTCTTTTCCTTTTTTAAAGAGTAAGGTCTTTCTATGTTACCCAGGCAGGCCTTGAATTACTGAGTGCAAGAGGTCTTCCTGCCTCAGTCTCCTGAGTAGCTCAGGCCCTAAATGTATGCTGCTGTGCTTGATTCAGTTCTGACACTTTTCTCAAGGGCCTCTAGTGGATTTGGACTTCTGCAGTTCATGGGTGGGTTGAGGCAGGAATTGGCAAACTTGTGCTGTAACATTTGAGATGGGAGACTTTTTTGGCTTTGTGGGCTGTCTTTCTCCCTGTTCCCACTCACTGGCTGGCAGTGCCCAGAAAGCCAGACAATCCATCTCTTCACGGGTCTGGCTGTGTTCTAAAGAGGCTTTACTTACAGACACTGAGATTTGAATTTCACGTACCTCTCAGGGGTCATGAAATATTCCGCTTTGGATTTTTTCCCAACCATTTTAATGTAGAAAACATTCTTGGCTAGAGGACAGTCTAACACGTACAGTGGGTGGGAGTGTGTTGCCTCTTGAATTAGAGTTTTGATGATCCAGCTCGGCTCTAATCTGTGCGGGCGAAGGCTCTCTTTTAAAGATCTCATCCAGCCTTTCAGTGGGCAGTGCCCTGTGTTGGGTGCCTGCAGCTTGACCAGGGCGAGGGCACATTTTTCTGTATCCTTCCAGTTTCGGCCCCCGTGGTCTGGCAGTGGCACCTGGCCTGGCCCCTTTCCAGGTCAGATGCCCATGCTATGAGCCCAGGTAGCTCGTGGGGCATGAGCCGCCCGCTGCCTTCCCCCGAGGCTGGAATGGAGGTTCTGCAGGGTGCGTCCTCCTGCCTATGTATTCCTGGGGGACGTGTTCGAGTCCTTGGAGTGGCACAGCCCGTTCTGTCCGCCACAGCAGCGAGAGACGTGTGCGATCACGACGGTCTGGGCGTTCTTGGATGGGCTGGGCTGGCACCGCCATGGGGCTCCGAGCGTCCTGCTTCCGGAGTTACTTATTTTCTGCTGCTGTGTCCAGCTCCCCGCTACCTGTGACCTTGGCGGAACCCGGGTGACGGTGAGGGGCTGCAGGGTCCTGGCCCCTCTGTGCGGGCTGCCGGCTCACGGTGAGGGGAGGCGCGGTCCGCAGGCCGACTCGCTGCGTCCCCGAATCACACCCTGTCGTCGGGCCTTAGAGCCTTTGCAGCGCAGTTGTCGGTAGTAACAAGCAAAGGGCTGTTCTGCCTTAAACAGAATAAAACTGCTGTTTTACTTTCTGACTTAATGTAGAGATAAAAATATGCTAAAAACATCCTTTTTCTTTTTAAAGGCACAGACCAGAGACATTTCAGAGCCTCTCGTCTAGGGAAGCGTCGGGGTTGCTTCAATATTTAGGTGTTAATATTCCCTCATGGCTCAATCAGCTCTTTGAAAATGAATTTCTCTGTACCGCTGTCACAATTAAAGACAGGCGTGCCGAGGTGAGCTGGAATTTGTGTGTTTCTCAGGCTAGGAGGATGTGTTGCGTCAAAATGAACACCCTCTCACGGTTAAACGGTCTGTTTAAATCCTTGCCAATTACAGCGCCAGGTACAATGTTTGATGAGTTTGGGAGTCAGCAAGCAGTCATCTGTGGAGAGACTCTCCTTGTGCCGGGGAAGCCATGAAGTCGGAATGAACTGGACACTCTGTATCGAGAGGGGAGCATAGTTACGTAAACTGCACACAGTGACGTCTCTCATCGCTGCTAAAGGCGTCGTGACGGAAGAGGGCCAGGGGTTACTTTGCTTGGGCTCCTGCTTGGCTTGGCACCAGCCTGTGGCGATCTGTCGGAAGGAAGTCAGGCCACGGGCGGGTCGCAGGTGTCGTGGGGCCCCGGCCTCTTCCTCCGTCTCCTTTCCGGGGCTCTGTGAGAGCAGGAACGGGTTTCCTGCCGCGTGCTCCTGCTCGAAGGGCCGAGCTACTGCGCACCTAGACCTGTTGTACCGTGAGCCAGCGGCATTCTGTTTCCTAGCACAGCTTGTAATTTTTGTTTGTTCGTTTTGGTGCAGAGGTCGAAGCCAGGGATTCTACACCACGGAGCTATAGCCGTAACCTTTTCTCAAAACCAATTTTTTTGTCATTTTGAGGCAAAATGTGCCTGTGTTGCCTAGGTTGGCCTTGAGCTGGTAATCTTCTTGCCTCAGCCTCCTGAGCAGCTGCGATGACAGCTGTGCCCTTCCACATCCGGCCTGGTTGTGTTTTGTGGGGGAGGGCAGATTCATGAGGTGATCAGAACTGGAAATCAACTGATGGTAGACACCGTGACCTCTTTCTATTGAGTTTCCTCCCAGGAATTTGGATGGGAACACGGTTGTACTTACAAGAGTCTCACAACACAGCTGTCCAGAATAATTACTTAAATCCTGTCTGCATGAGAAATCTGAGTCTCTCTGGCTCTTTGGCTACATCTCTGCCTCTGCTGACTTGGCGGGGCCTGAGTTAAAACATGGCCACAGCCCTCTACGTAGTCCCCTTCCTTTCACAAACACTTCTATATTGTGCATGAAAGAAAACCCCTCTGCACCGCCTCCACCTCTCACTGGTGCGCTGTCTGCAGCCCGGGGCACGGGCGTCCCAGCCGGCCTGGCCCCACCAGAGCCGGTGCTCTGTGCCTGGTTTCCGGTTGGGGTGGCCCTGGAGACTCTGGAGCTGGCAGGCTGTTCCACCTGTGACCTTGGCTACATGCATTACTGAGGACTTTGCGTCTTGTGTCTCAGTTTCCTTGCCTTTAAGTTGGGTGAAATCACAGCTGTAGCTTCATAACTGCTCTTCAGTTTGGACTGAGAAGTAAGTGACATGAATTCTGGAAGATGTAGACCATCGCGTGGTGTTCACTGTGTGGAGGATGGTTCTGGTTTGTTACCTAAAAGTATAACCCAGTTGTATCTGTCTCAGCATCATATAAAAGACACCTAAAGTATCCTTTTCTTTCTCAGTGACCTTTCTACCTTCTGGAAGGATTCACCCCTTCCAAACAAACAAGGTACAAAATTAAAAAAAAAAAAAAGGAAAAATTTTAATAACATCTGTGCATAAAAGGACTTGTTTTTCCCTGAACCGCTTGGATCTGTCACCAGCTGGTACCCTGTTATCCGGGAACATCAAATATGTGTTTTCTACAAACAAGGACATTCACCTAACTGTCCATCCAGATCAAGCAGTAAGGAGCTGATGCCATACCCCTTCCTCCTCCGCAGACTCTGCTCCGGTTGTCTCAGGAATAAGAAGCTGTTTAGAATCACGTCTCCCCTTAGTCTCCTCGGTTTTTACAACCTTGACACCTTCTTGTGTGTCACAGCGGTTACTTTGTAGACTGACCCTTCCTTTTGTTTTTCTGTGGTTGCTCGGGACAGAAGTGTCAGAGAAGTGCTGTGTCATTGCCTCCGCTGGAGTACCCAGGAGCCTGGAGGCCCAGTGGCTAGAGCGTTACCTTTCATTACCAGACAGAGGCGGCATCTCTGGCTTCTCGGTTGTAAAGTTACACTTTCGGCCTGCTTTGCAATAAGTGTTCTGTGGACTGGTACTTTGGGACTGTTCCAACTTTCTTTTCTTTTTTTTTTTTGAGACAGGCTCTCCCTTTGTAGTTCAGGCTGGCCCTGAGTTCACTATGCAGTCCAGGCAAGCCTTGAACTCAGCAATGCGCCTGGCACTGCGGTGTGTGGTACTGGTGGTGGGCGTGAGTCACCATGTCTGGTATTGTTGTATGTAGTTACGGGGATTGAACTAAGGACCTTGCACTTGCTAGGCAGGGGCCGGAACCGCTGAACTAAATTTCCGGCCCCTAACTTTCATTTTTTACGCATGTTTGGACTCAGAAACTTTAATTTTACATATTGGGTTTTAACTGGCTATTCTTGAGGCTCACAGCACCACCCTTTGGGATGTGGGAGCTCCTCCTACCTCACTCCCGTGTCCTTTTGGATGGTCCCCGTCATTATTCGAGTCCTTCCTTCCTTTACGAAGCAGAATGGTTCCGGTGTGTCTTGGAGTTTGCGAGACCCCTCGCTGGGCTTTTGCCAAGGACAGAAGAGCTAGGCCTTAGGTGTGCTCAGCGCTCTGAGGGTGCTGCTTGTACGTGTCTTTACCCGCGTTTCTATTTCTGTACTTTTATGTATTAAAAGCTGCAGGTTCACGGGATACCGCGAGTTCCGTTCAGCACTACATGGTTCAGTGCGGTTTCCTCTTCGGAGATAGTGAAGCTGCCTTCCACAGGGGGCGATGTGGCCCTCAGCACCGCAGGGCGTGTTGTGCATCCGCTGACCACCGACCGTTTGGGCCGTTCCTCCTTGTTCCTCTGCTGGATGCCCGTTCTCAGGCCAGGCACTGCCCCCACAGTGCACACATGCCCTCCTCTCCACCGCGGTGCCCCTCGGGGCCGAGGATGCCATGTGCTGACAGGGCCAGCTTCCCTGCTGGTGGGGGGGAGCACTGTGCCCAGGACTCTGCGGGGCAGGGGTGTGCGTGCCTGGGGTTCATTTCTGCCTCCTGACCTGCACCTTTGGGTTGGGCATGGATGCCATCCGGCTGTGTGGCGCCTGATACCCATCCTCAGCAGCCGTTCATGGGTCAGTGGCGGCCGTCGGCCCGCCTTGGCACAGACCAGCTACAGCTGTGGGTGTCTGCTCTGCGGACCAAGGGGCTTTGGGAAACAGGAGGAGGCTGGCGGGCTGTTTGCTGTTGATGGTGAAGACAGGAGTACCTGGCTCAGTGAGGGGGATAAAGAAGGGAAGGGAAGGGAGGGGAGGGCCGGGGGCCGCCTGGAGGGTCTGTGTCAGGAGCGCTGTGCGGCTGTCCCCGCCTTGGAGGCTGAGGGACACCCTCCCGCTCCTCTGCCCACTGTCCGCGGTCTGTCACCAGGTCACATGGTCCCAATCCCAGGGACAGAGTAGAATCCTGCGCGGCCCTGGGCAGAGGGCGCAGGCCCTGGGCCCTGACGCCAAGGTCGCGCTGTTTGCCGAAGGCCGGCTTGCGCAGCGGGCTGAGGTGCCCAGCGAGGATGTGGGCGTTTCCTGACTGTTGTGCAAAGCTTCTGGATAAAGACCCAGGGATCTGTGCTGAATGTGAGTGTCCTGGGGAAACAAGCGACTTCAGGAGGTGGCTCCATGTTTGTTTCCTCCTGCCTTCTTACACAGAGAAGCTTCCTTTCGAGAAGATGGTGTTAATCAGAGAAAACTCTTCCAAGAACCAGATGGCCTCCATTTCTTTCTCCCTGATTAGCTATATAAAGCTAATTGTCCAACTGAGAAAGGCTTAATTTTACAGGCTGGTAGGGGAGGCGGCTTATCGTTCACAGCTCTTAGCCCTTCTTGCTTCTCCTGCCAGGGGCTCTGTTTCGGCAGGGGCACCTCACTCAGCCTTGCGCTGAGGGTATCGGAGGAGTTAGGGTTTTCACAGGAAGCGCCACCTCGCATCTAGGTAGGAGGACGTTCCCTCCGTCCTGTGTGTGAAAGCGGTGCTCACACGGCTCATCCTGGTCCTCTTCGCAGTTGTCATAGTTTAAATAGCTTTGACTGACAGCAGGCGTCTGCGTAGGGTTTTCCAGATAATGTCTGTAGTCTTGTGTTGTAGGTGAACGCCTCCTTGTGTTGGAGACCATATTAAAGAGTTGTAATATAGAAATTATGCTGAATTATAAATGTGCCGGAACACATTATTCTAAATAATTGTTATGCTAAGGAGAGGCTAAGTGGTACTTGTTAAATCTGATTATTTAGTGATAGAAAAACTATTTTTGCATTAGTGGAAATACTGCACTGTAGGATTGTGCCTTTTATGCAGAGTGAAGATAATAGTGGCTAGAATATAAGACTGGCTATGGGCTGTGGAAAGATGATGGGCTTGAACATCCATTTGTATTTCTGGCAGATTGTCTTAATATAACCCTCACGCCTTGGCAATTAAAAAAATGAACATTAAATAAAGTGTATACCCATTAAGAAGTAGGTAAATGGTTAAGTCACTAAAGCCTAGACTTCAGCATGTGAGAGAGAGAGAGAGAGAGAGAGAGAGAGAGAGAGAGAGAGAGAGAGAGAGAGAGTGTCTGTGTGTATTTATCCTGTTAACATTTGAATTGTGAATTCTCATTGCATTCCCTTGCAAGGATGTGCCATTTTTAATTAAGACTGAAACATGGTGGGGTATTCTAAATTAGGCCTGATTATAATTGCAGATGGCAATTGAGCTTTTGGAAAGCTGGTTTTTAAAACTGTTAAATAAAAATTCTGTTTTAGTATTGATTTGCTGAAGTTCAGCAATGGTTGTTTAGGGGAAAATATCTTTCACCGCTTTATTTCCATTGAGCTATGACAGCACTTCCAATGTCTGTGAAGGAAATGTGGCTCTGACAATACTTTTCTTCATGCTTTTGTTTTTCCACACTTTCTTAACAGTGGGTCAAATAAAAGCTGACCCATCAAACTGAACTTTCTGTTGATGAATGTGGGAAACTCACGGCAGATATTTCCAGATGTTCTTCTCCCATAGTTATTGAGTCAGTTCGTTAGCGCAGAGGGTGCGTTTTTTGTCGTGAAGAATGCATTTGACCATCAGTGGACTTTCAGTGATCACAGTGAATACTGAAGAGTAACCTCGGGCTGGTAGGCAGGTTGACTTTGTGGAATGTTCCAGAAAGGACAGTGGGCACAGGTGAGCATCTCCTTTGTGTCTGATTGCTTTCTGCGTGGACTTCACTTACATAACTTCCGTCCTGTGGATGGTGCGTAGACCTACTGGGCCCGGGGTTCATAACCAGGAGCTCACTGTTTTGCCCCCCATTAACAGCGCACTTGGCTCAACTGTCAGGACTGGGGAGCATGTGGCACGTGTTGGGTGGAAGCCAGAGATGCTGCTGAATATCCACAGTGCTGGGAGAGTCCCGAAGGGCCGACTTTCTTGCTGTAAAACGTCACCAGTGCAGCTGTTGAGAAACCCAGCCCTAAATAGAGCCTGTGGTGTCTCCACCGTCTCTCACTGTAAAAACGGATGTGGATTCATCGTGGGCCTATTTTATCTTCTTATTACGTTACCAGTGGGTTGTATGTTGGCTGTGTGAATTTCTTTTCCGGCTGGGAATAGCTGTAATTCAGTGGTAGAGTGCTGACTGAGCATGCACAAGGCCCCGGGTATAATCTCCGGGACATTGCTGTACCCCAGAAGATGTTTTCTGGAAGCAATCAGCAGAATGGTTGAAGTGAACCTGAGTGAGTCTTGAATTGGCCACAGCAGAAGTTTACCATGGGCAGGGAGTGAATATGCTTAGGGTCTTGGAGGAAATGCACTCCTCTCCCCCTCTTGGAAGTCTGCTCTTGTGAGAACGTATTTCAGCCCCTAAACGTGGACACTCACTCGCACACGATAGGCTTTTTAAAAGGTGTGATAAATACATCTTGATAAATAGCATCACAGTTGTGCTCCTGCTCACTGAAACTTGCCTGACGACAAGCACCTGTGTCCAGGCGCCACTGCTTAATTACGCCGTTTTCAACCCGCAGCTCGGAAGCCCACAAGACCTGGGAACCAGAACTGAGAAGAATAACGAGAGGACTTTCTGGCACGGTGGCACCTTTGGTGTTCTCTTCTGGGTTACAGGCCTGGAGGGACCGGGAGGAGGATGTCCTGGGGCTTATGAACCGCTGATAACAACAGGCTCTGTTTACATTTTGTACCTCGTGTACACCCTTCTTCGCACATGTGGAGGGAATTGAAATTGCAGTTTGCCTATTATGTGTTGGCAGTAATCTTTCAGAAAAAATTTTATGTTTCAAAATCATGCAGCCAGCAGCAGTCGCCAGTGATATATGGGGCTATTGATGTGAATTGAATCTGCAGAGGGAAAATGGGATTTGGTTGCAGTGAGCTGGTAATGAGCTGGCCCCACAGATCTGTAACGGTCAGCCCTTGTTTGCGTGCAGAATCAGCTAGGAATCAAATACCTTTTGTAAAGAAACGGAAATGAAACTTGACGGCTTTTTTCTCCGGTGAATGGAGCGATTCCAGAGCGATGTCATTCAGCGTGGCTGTTGAGGATGCACAAGAAGAGTTCATGAGATGGGCGGGAAGGGCGGCTCAGCCCCGTCGTCCCGGAGCTCTGGGAGGCTGAGGCGGGAGGGCTGCAAGTTCAGGCGCAGCCTGGGGGAACGTAGCAACCCTGTCCCAGAATGAAAACTCGAGGGACGACACGTGTGGCTCAGTGCGGAAGAACCAGGACTCGAGTCCCAGCGCAAGAAGCAAGGAAGTGATGAGCCAGCCTTTCAGTGATGTGATGCGGATCGGCGGTGTTTCCTGATCCAGTGTCTTACCAGTAAAGAGCTCGGACCATGTACCCGATACAGTGTGTGTGTGTGTGTGTGCGTGTGTGTGTGCGTGTGTGTGTGTGCGTGCGTGCATGCTGCCTTCATCAGGAATGCGTTTGTGTGTCTGTTAGGATCCTGTGTAAATTATAAGACCATAAAAAGGTAAGCCAAGAAGCAAAAGCTCCTGGCATAAAAGGGTGTATACGTGTCCTTCGAGGGGCTCTTCTCCTGCTCCCCTGGGGGTTGGGAACAGCGGGTGTTACGCTTAGGGCGACAGCACCAGGTAGTGGAGACTTTCGGGCTGCCCGCCTTCCCCACCGTTTAACTGTGGACTTGACTCTGAGGTGCGGTGGGGGCTGCCGACGGGTCTGGCTGAAATCTGCGGCTGCCCCGTGCGCATGCGCTGTAAGCTTGAAGCCGCTCACTCGCCTGTTTCCGGATGCCGCTGCCAAGGGTGCTTCTCTGCCTTTCCGAAAGCCCCTCTCTGTCCTCATTTGCTCATGGTCATTTCCTTTTACTTTCCCTTCTATCTTTCTTTGCACCAGGGAAGATGGGGTGCGGTGTACATTCTGAATGTGTTTCTTTTCAGAAGGGCATTGAATTTAGGGTTGAGTGTATGGGATTTGAAATTGGGTTTGGTGTAGTGTTTGGACAGGTAATTAGATGAATCAGTTTAATAAGTCTTTGCCCCGACTATACTGACGGGTTAAATGATCTCAGGGGCAGGCTGGTAAAGTTCTCTGACCCGACGTTTTCTCCTTTGTGATGGCCATGACCCACTTCTGATTCCAGGCAGAAGTCAGTAGGCGGCTTGTCTAAGTTACTTCTCTCATTGCTGAGACAACGTACTTGACCCCCAAAGTTAAAGGGGGAGAGGTTTATTTCGGCTCACGGTTTGTGGAGGGTGCAGTCCATAATCAGCTGGGTCCAGGGCAGGCAGTGTGGCGGAGGGGAATCGTGGAGGAGAAGCAGTGCATGGCACGCAGCAGAGAGCCACATCAGGAATCGGCTAGCGAGGTCAGCAGCCCTCTTTTTGTGCCTTACCTTCCACCCAGGATGTGCGCCCTGAGGACACACAGGTGGGGCTCACGCCCAGGGTGGGCCTTGCCTTGTCCACACCCAGAGCCAGTTGGGACTCATTCTGTACACACCCTTGATCCCAGCAACACACTTAATCCCAGCATCATACACTCCAGACGCAGCCACCTGTGAGAAGCCCATCGGTGACCCCATGAGACTTTGGGGCACGTCTAGACTCAAGCCATAAAAGTGCATATGAAGTAGCCAGCAGAGCTCGGCATTGTGTGAGTCGCCATTTACTTTTGGTGTAATTTTTCTTTCATTAGTTCCTGTACTTTGGAAGTCTTCCAAGTATTTCTTAGGAATCTTCATTCAACTCGAGAACATTTTCTATAGCAGAAAGCCAGGTGGGATAGTATATGCTGGGCATAGATCATTCACTGATCTTTTACTTTTTCTTATTAAGTTCCTGCAACGTAGACAGGAAGTGTTAACTTCCTATTGTACTTGCCTTTTCTTGCTTCTTCCCAGCTCCACACTCAGTGGGGATTCTAAGAGCTAATTCTTAGGTGCCAAGTAAAAAGGCATTTTGTGTATAAGAGCCTCACACTGCAGCTCTGCCTTGAGTTAAACGGTAGAAAAGAAGAAAGGGAACTGGGAGGATTTGAGGAGGGAGACTTGCCATTTGTAATTAGTGCTGAGCAGAAGTTGGTGCATTTCTGGAGTTTTCTGATGTCAATCATTGTGGGGTGATTACTATTTTTCTTTGCTATTATTTTTAAGTGACAGATTGGAGTGTGTATTTTAGGACCTGCCACTGGTTTTGATTTGAAAGATTATGTTGTCAGAACTTCAGATACTGCAGGTAAGTATCTAACTTTACTATGTAACAGGGAGTTTAGAATCTTACCAATTTCTTCGCTCTTGCAAGGGAAAATGTTTGTCTCTGATGTATTGTACAGATAACTGTTAAGTCCTATAACTGAACAAAGTAAAATTTTTCATGTCTTTTAGCATCTTTGCACATTCCGGAATAGTCTTACCGCAACGGGCAGAACGAGAATTCGTGAGGATTCCTGACGAAAGATGAAGGGCAGTATACTGCGGTTATTTCCCCTCAGCAGCTGTGGGTTAATGAATCAGATTAAATGTCTCCATCACTTCTTTCTTTCTAAGCCGCCTTTAGAAGTGCTCATTGGCGCCTTAAATGTGATGCAGGGAAATTATTTTGCAAGCAGAAGCAATACTTCAGTACTTTCCTGTTCTGGAATTCCTGCATTTCAGCACCGCCCTGAAGCAGGAGAGACTGACTTTCCGACGTGAATGCTCATATTAGCCAAATATCTCGCTTGTCCCTCGGGCTGCTGCCCTAGGGTTTGATGATTGCAAGCTATAGATAGTGACTGACTTAAGCCAAGTTTTGAATTTGGAAGATCGGCGGAGGTTATTCTGTAGATGAAGAGAAGAATGGGGTAAGAAAAGCATGGAAAAGGCAGTGGGGGCCGATGGCCACCTGGGGTTGGAATGCCACAGCTGGTCCTGTGTTGATGGTGACACTCGCTGCTCATACCGCTCCCTGGGAGCGGTCTCATCGGCGGGGTAGGGATTCTGGCGTGGAAAGTGGGGGGAAATGGACTGAAGGTTATTCACAGCAGGGTTTTCCGTAGTCCTGTCTGCAGCTGAGCTTCAGACAGAGAGGATCATCGCTTGGGGAGGGAGCCTGGAACGGGGCCTTACAGCCTGACGCAGAGCCTCGGGCAGGACCACTCTCCCTGAGAGCCAGGCCGAGGGACTGAGCTCCTATGTGACGCTACCTCAGAGTGGGAAAGAAAACTCTTCATTAAGCAGGGATCAAATATGGACCCCGGTGTTGTAGAGTGCAGGCCTGCAGACATAGGCCCTCTGTCGCTGGAAAGGGACAGTTAAAGACAAAGGAAGCTTTTAGTTGCTGTTTATAAATGGTAAGGAAAGGGCTCCCTGTGAAAGTTTTGCCTATGTGAGGGCTGTAAGTGTCCCTTGAACAAAAGAATATCTAGGAGACAGATCTTTGGCCAAACATTAATGCCCAGCACTAAATACAGCTTCTTGTTACTGCTTTTTCAGACTCTCTGGGCACCAGGGCTCTGCTTCCCCGACTGCTCACTTGGATTCACTGCTGAGAGGTTCATGGTTTATCCTGAAACTCCGAAAGAGTCTGAGCTCAGAGGCAGTTCTTGGGAGGACACCAGACTCTCTCCAGCTTTTTTCTACCCCATACATCCCTTTAAGACATTGCAGGGTTTTTGAGGGTGCAGGTTAGCATAGTGCTTCTGAGTATGGGTTCAGGAGTAGGATATGACATAGACTTGAATTTTAACACTGCTAATTATCTGTGGATTGGAGCCACGGTGTTTTTCCTTTTTCTCCCCAATTTGAAGCTCTGGTGAATTTTCCCAATCAAGATTCATTCTGGGCCAGGGATTTAGTTCAGTGGTTCCGGCACCTGCAGTGCAAGCACTGGGTTCCAAGTTCATTCCTAGTACTTTAAAAAAAAAAAAAAGATTCATTCTTTTCCTTTTAACCTTCCTTGTAGCATAGAGGACAGTAATGAACCTATGTGAAATCTTTTTTTTTTTTTTTTGCTTTTTGGAGACAGGGTCTCGCTTTGTAGTTCAGGCTGGCCCTGAGCTCACTATGGTGCCCAGGCAAGCCGCCGCGAACTCAGCAATCCTCCTGTCTCTGCCTCCCGAGTGCTGGGATGACAGGCGTGAGCCACCATGTCCGGCACTGTGGTATGCGGTGTTGATTGTTGGTGGGCGTGTGTCCACGCCCAGCATTGTATGTGGTTTCCGGGGATCGAACTCAGGACCTTGTGCTTGTGAGGCAGGCGCCGGAACCACCGAGCTAACCCTCCGGCCCACCTATGTGAAATCTTGCGGGGATGGTTAGCTCTTCTGATGGAAAGCTCTTCTGGAGGGATTTTGTCTTAGTTGCGTTTGCCACAATACCAGACACCAGCAGCTCTGAGGAGAGGTTTAGTTTGGTTCACAGTTTGTAAAGGTTTCAGTCCATTGTTGGCTGCTGGCTGTGAGGCAGGCGGGGTGGTGGAGGTGCCTGGCAGAGGAGAAACGGCTCATGGTGTTGCTGGGTTTGGTGCTGGTGGAGTCTCCTTCTAGACATGATTTTTTGTTTTTTTGTGTTGAGCGAAGAACTGGTCACAGTAAGTACGAATGGTACAAGGATGTGTGTTTATTAAAGGTAGGAAAAGAAGAAACAAGCTTTGCAAGACAAGTTTGGGCCAAGTAAACGAAAGAGAAACAAGAATACTCCATCAGGTCAGAGAGGGCCACTGTGTTAAGAGAGCCCAGTGGCAAAGACCCTGAAGTTGTCTGTTTCACAGAGAGATGAGACTCAGCGGAAGGACAAGAACACATCACAGTGGCCTGTGGCTTTAGTGACCTTCTCCAACCAGGCTTCACTCCTCAACATCATACTTAGCTATAAACTGATCAGTGGGCTCATCCACTAAGGAGTGTCACATCCCCATAATCCAGTCGTGTTCCCAAAGCCCCATCTAATGAGTGCATGAGGCGTGCATGTGTGTGTGTGTGTGTGAAATCTAGATATTAACCATAACATTTGTGTTAGGTGCGAAGTATGCTGATTTTTCACACTTTGCATTTCAGATGTGAAATTTAGATGTGATGGATTCAGCATCTGTTTTGGGACCATCGGGGGAGAAAGAGAATTGAAGAGGCTGAGGCATTTGGAGCTGCTGTCTGCCCACAGTCTCCTCCTCTCAGACATTGCGTTGTATTTAAGCCCCATAAAAGGTCTCCGATAACAGCCACAGATGACCTCGCCAGCTCCTAAAACTCACGTGCCCTGTTTGTACATCGAGGATATGACCTTCTGTGTCATTGGGTCACTGAAGGGTTCGGCAAGAGCCCAGGCAGACTGATCCAGTGCTGGCAGCTGGTACTTTTCATTTAAAATTACTGTTACCGTACAGCAAGCGCGTGAAGGTCCATGGGATAATTTGCTGAAGATGTGTTACAAAGTGCTGTTGATGAGTGGCTGGAGGCAAGAAGACCAGGACTGGGGCGTTGTCAGGGTTGGTTTATTTCGAGGCGTAGGAGAGGCAGATCCATTCAGATCTCTTCCCTGCCTCTTCCTCTGTCCCTGTCTTCCTTCTCTGAATCGCTTATGCCCACAGAACCCCTTTTTACAAGAATGTCACCAGGTACTGTATCCTTCTGTGTTAGTGAACTTTTCTCTCATTGCTGACACAAAATACCTGGCACCAACAGTTAAAGAGGAGAGATTGATTTAGCTCACAGTGTGTAGGGGTTTCCATCCATCATCGCCTGGCTCCAGGGCAGGGCTGGCAGACAGGCCTCAAGGAGGAAAAGCACCAGGTAGCGAAGGTAACAAGGGACCTTACAGCGGCTCCCAGCCCCTTTTGTCTTACTCAACAGTACTGAGGGCGGGAAACACTCATACCCTTAATCCCAGTGCCCTTGAGCCTAGCGTGGAACCATGAATCAGTTCCAGCTTCATACTCGAGATCCAGCTAATGACCATCTGCAGCTTTGGGGGGGACATCTGGACACAAGCCATAGCGTCATCCGCCCTAAGGCCTTTTTCTGACTTGATTACCTCAGTAAAGCTCTGTTTCTGAATAAAGTCATACTCTAAGGTTCTGGGACCTAGGACTGCAACACGTGTTTTTTGGAAGGCACGGCTGAAGCTGTGCTTTGTATTCTTGTTACATAATTACTCTTGAAGATTTAGTCTTTCGTTATTATGTCTGATATGCATGGAAACTCTTTGTAAATAATTCCAATAGTTCTTCATGAAAATGTTGCCCCCCGAAACATGGCCCATTTCATAAATGGGCCCCCCAATAGGCGATTGAACCTG
>PVIC010021615.1:0-28408 GCA_004025085.1 Thryonomys swinderianus
GTTGCTATAAGGTCTTGATGTTTTTCTGACAACAGTTGTTGCTAGCATCAGGTTTTGTATTCCTACATATTAACACATTCAGGCTTTTCTTCCTTTTCATCTTCTTTACTGAATACTGGTACTTATCCATGTCAAACTAGCATTTGGTTTTTTCTAAATTAGCATCTAGTGCTCGCTTCAGCAGCACATATACTAAATTAGCATCTAGCCTATAGACCAGCTCTCTATACTGTAGGCTGTATTACCCATTTGTCATCTGTTTTATACCCTTATGTTTCAGTCACTTGCTTAAGCTTTCCTGAGGCTCTTTTTAATTTTTATTATTAATATTACTACTTTTTGTGTTTCTTTCCCTTTTGATACTGGAGGTTCAACCCAGGGCCTTTGCACCTTGGCCCCTTTTTAATTTTTGTCTTGAGACAGGGTCTTGCTAAATCACTAAACTGTCAAAGCTAGGCTTAAATTTGAGATTCTCTTGCCTCAGCCTTCAGATTGCCAGAATTACAGGCATGTGCCACCATGTTGGAGTGTAATTGTTTTGTTCACTGCATGTCACTGAAATCTTTCTAAGGTTTTAGTTATTTGGGTTTTTTTTTAATTCCTTAAATCCTACCTAGTAATTTTTTTTTTCTAAGAGAAGAATACTTTCTCTAAGTATTTGAAGGCTCCTTAGCTATTAATAATGCTTGAGGGCTGGAGATTTAGCTCAGTGGTTCTGGTGCCTGCCTGACAAGCGCAAGGTCCTGAGTTCAATCCCGGTAACGACATACAATGCTGGGTGTAGTGACTCACTCCCACCAACAATCAATACCACATACCACAGTCTGGGTGTGGTGCCTCAAGCCTGTAATCCCAGCACTGGGGAGGCAGAGACAGGAGGGTTGCTGAGTTCCAGCCTTGCCTGGGCTACATGGTGAGCTCAGGGCCAGCCTGAACTACAAAGCGAGACCCTGTCTCAAAAAAAAAAAAATGCTTGAATGCGGAAAAAATTTTTTTAATCTCATAATTATGATTTATTTACTACATGAATTCCCAATATATTGGCAGGCAGTTAATGGTATATATGTATATGTGTACTCTGATTAACCCAGTATGTTCCTAAAACTGCTAGACTTCATTTTATATTTAAATGGGTTTAAGTGAAATTTGAGACCATTTTGAGAATCATTCCTTGAAGTAGTTGGAGAGAATGCTGGTTTGCTTAGAGAAAATGAGCTCTGAGAAGTTTTTCTTCCCTTTTGAGGGGGCACTGCTAGCAAATCACAACTTCTGGGATGCACCTGAAACCTGTTGGTTGTCTGCAGTATTATTTTCAAGGGCATTTTTCTTTGAAGAAAGCTTGAGAACTAGTCTTTGGTGGCATTTTCCTTTTTGAATTCTTTCGGATTTTGGAATAATTTTTACCTGTTTTTAATAACCACATTCCAGCACTTTAGTCTTTCCACATTTGGGAACTTCCATTTCTTTTTGTGCTATTTGCCTTCATATAACCTTTACTTCCCTGTTCATGTCTCCAGACCTCACTAACCTTCTCTACTCTCTAGTCTTCCCTTTTCTCCCTCTCTCCCTTTCTTCCTCTGCCGTTCCTCCCGACTTTGTCCCTTTGTTAAAGCATTGGCTTTCACAACACCAAACAGGACATGGTTTATGAATAGTAAATCTATTACTAAGGATATATTGAATTTTAAGTGTCATGGCTCCAATTAACACATGATGCCCTCAGATTACCTTCAGCCTATTCACATTATGACTTCTGGGTATTTTAGTATAATCTTGACTGTGATATGCCTTGTTTTGCTTATTTTCAGAATAGTGACAGATTTCTTATTGTTTTACACCTTTATGTTTTCATGCAATTTCTCTGTCAAAGGAAAGAACATTATAATGGTTTACTAATGGTCATTGTTTTCCTCAAGGTGTATCCAGACCTCACTATATCACTTTTGACTATCTCCCTAGCAGTTTTAGCATCCACCATTACAACATTCTTGACTATCTTTTACCTAGCTTTTAAGATACTGTACTCTTACCTTATTAACCTCATAATCAGTCATTTCACTTTTTGGGGGAAGTAGCCAACTTTTAACTGTTTATAGATGTGTATTTGCATTTTTATGTTCAGTTCATTAAAATTTTTTTAATGGTGTTTTCTCCCCAAGTGAGAAATGAGTGATATTTACATTTTCTGTTTATTTCAGATGATGATGGTAGGACTGAAAATGGAGCACTAGCTCCAAAGCAAGAAATTGCTTCGGCAGTAGAATCTCATGAAGTTCCTGGAACTCTCAATATAGGTGTTCCTCAAATTTTTAAATATGGAGAAACCTGTTTTCCAAAGGGCAGGTTTGAAAGAAAGAGAAATCCCTCTCGAAAGAAACAACATATATGTGATGAATGTGGAAAGCACTTCAGTCAGGGCTCAGCCCTTATTCTTCATCAAAGAATCCACAGTGGGGAAAAACCTTATGGATGTGTCGAGTGTGGAAAAGCATTCAGCAGAAGTTCCATCCTTGTACAACATCAGAGAGTACATACTGGAGAAAAACCTTACAAATGTCTTGAATGTGGGAAAGCATTTAGCCAGAATTCTGGGCTTATTAATCATCAGAGAATCCATACTGGAGAGAAACCTTATGAATGTGTTCAGTGTGGGAAATCCTATAGTCAAAGCTCAAATCTTTTTAGACATCAGAGAAGACATAATGCAGAAAAACTTCTGAATGTTGTGAAAGTTTAAGAAGTTACAAAAAAAAAAAATCAGCACTCAGGTTTTTTGCTTCAGAAATGAAGACAAAATTTAAAACATGAAGTGATACAGAATAGTTTTTTTTTTCCCTGTTGACTCTCAGAAAAATCCACTGGGAAATACTAAAAAAAAAATCTTCACTCACCATGATTATTTTATCTTGAAAGAAATGGTGTAACGCCTGCCTAGAAACTGAAATTTTAAACTTAATTCAGGTGTTAATGCCTAAATTTTCCATGTGATGTTTATATTTTTTTCCAAATAATGAACTACTTGATTCTTTGTCCCTTTCTTAAAAGTTTCCTTCTTCAGACAGATAACTTATTTCTGTGTTGTTCATTGAAATGTTCTTTATATGGATATATTCGCTTCTCCTTTAAAAGGCAACATAGGAATTACAAAGTCTGAAACCCTCTTAAACCATTTTAAAATCATCTTAAACTTACTGTTCTGTCTCCTGTTATGTAATTTGAGTATATATTTAAGAAAATAGAAGCTAAAGGATGACAAAAGCCTCAAAGTAGCCCTAAGACTTGAGATAAGTTTTAGTGATAAAATTTCAAAAAGTGAACAGGACATCTAGGTTGGGAAATGTGCTCCAACACTTTGACTTAACCACTGAAGTTTGTCAGTTCATTTAGGTGCAGTCATTGCCTATAGCAAAACTTAAAAGCTAATTTTATCCAATCTGGGTCATTTGACTAATGAAAATATTTTCCCATATGTTATTAAAAAGTAGTTTAAACAATAAGCAATTATAAAGCTGAAGATAGAAATTAGAACACTAAGAATTTGCAGTGAGTGGCAGTATTGAAAAGCATGTATAAACAGAAGGTAATGGTCTGTTTTGGCTTTTAGAAGAAAAGATTCAAAGATCTAATGGATTCTTACTTTGCCTTTATCTTTGCTGCAGACAGAGTATTCTCTGACAGGTGGGCAACAACTATCAGGTTTGTTCTTTTTATTCCTTTGGTACACAGAAGGGTTAAACACCAGGCTAAAAATAGTTGTGCATTTATTAAACATTTTCTACTGGCAAGGCACTGTGCTAGGTACTGTAGTCCTACCATAACTGGGGAGGTATTTCTTCCACTTAAATCACAGGGGTTTGATACAAAGCTGGTGGTTTTATGTAGTTAGCCTCTTTTCTATGTCAGCATTCCCAGAGGAGGTCACTGCTGAGATTCTCAGAGCCATAGTTCTCTCACCAGGCTGTTTGTTGTATTTGGAGGGAAAGGAGGACTCGGCTCAAAGAGCTAACTGGCTCACCAGCATCCTCCAGAGGTGAGTCCAAGAAACTCTATCACAGTTTGGCAATGTATAAATCTTATTAAAAAACTGAACAATCTCTAGTAGCATTGAGGTTGAACCTACATGTGAGGTTGAATGAATTGTTCTACTTTAAACAACTATGTTATTAACAGCTAGTTTATTAACTGTCAGAATTGATTGAATTTTTAAAAAAATTTTCAGTCTTAATACATTTTAAAAAGTATTAAAGTAATACATTGTAGTAGTAGGATTATATACTCCTTGGCTGAGAATCCTAAGTACTATGGTTCTACGGTTTAGTGGAAAACTCTGGATGTTGAGTATGAGAAAAGGCTTTTTAAAATGGGCGTCACAGTATGGAAAATGATTCATAGAATATACATATTTAGTAGCTGCAGATATTTGGGTTATATCAGGGGCTTGGATCAGATTTTAAAGTGGAAGATGAGATTTGCATGAGCCTGTTAAAAAAGCTAGTGATGCTGGGTCTGCTGGTGGAAAAGTGAGGCAGAATGGAGCTTGTTTATAGATCTTCTAATAACAATTATAAGAACTGTGCTTTATAGATTAAGATTCATTGAAGTATAAATATGTAGTAATGATATAATGTATTTTAAGTTATACAAGAAAATGTAGGGACTTTTCTTTGGGTCTTTTTCTCCTTGTGGCTGAGAGGAGACAAGTCAATGTCCAATAAAGCTATAAACTCCTCTGCTCTTAAGTAAAATGATCTTGGGTTGATTGATTTATTTATTTATAACTGGCTTCTTTCCAAGTAGGTTTTAAGGTGGTATATTTGGAAGACTGCTGAGATGACAGAATTCTTGTGTTAGAGTAGATAAGAAGGGAGTGGCCTTTCAGGCTGGAATTTCATGCTTAAAATGACTTATATACTGGCAATTTATAAGGAAGTTTCCCTGTGGTAGATTGTCATAAATGCCAAAGATGCTTGGTAATGTGAGAGCACAGAAAGTATAGTGTTAGAGTTGGCAAATTTGTTTTCTTGTCTTGCCAGCTCTAATATCTGTGTATTGTTCAAAAAGGATTATAAGGCTAAGGCAAGGCTTTGTGGGGAAAGAGGACTGGACTAAAAATAACTCGATGGTGGTACATAGGGAAAAGAAGTGATGAGAGCTGTACTCACCATCTTCAGTCAGGCTTAAGTCCCTACTAGATAAGTTGGTTCAAAATAACTGCTTAGTGTATTATGGTATCATCCAGGCATTGATTTATAGCCATGCAGATTGCCATGGTAATTTGGGGGGATGTTAGCTTCAGATGAAGCAGTGATGTGGCAAGCAGTGGTCTAACCAGGATTCTGGTTAGCAAATGAGACTTGTTTTAGTGCATCCAAACTACTAAAGTCCTGCTTAATAGGCACTGAGCATTTGCTAGTTGCTAGTCAGTTTTCTGGAGGTTATGTTTTTCACTTTGACATTCATTCATTTGACATTGTTCATTTAGCAGTGTTTGGAAAGAAAGGGTACATGTATTGAAATATTCTTCATGCTGAGTATTTGAATTCGTCAGCTACAGCTTTCACTTCTTTTTGTAGACTAGCAAATTAAGATCCAGAGACCTGCCAATTAGAGCTAAAATTAAAGTCTAGTTTTCTGGACTCCAGAAACATACATTTCACTGTGCTGAGTAATGTCTGTTAAATGGTTAGCATGCTCATCTGAATTTTTTACAGTACAGAAATAAGAAATGAAAAGGATATTTCCTTTCATAGCCTTACCCAGAAGTGGGGTAATGTGATTTATTTCTATACATTTAGGCATACACATGTTTAAGGAAAAAAAAATTAATAGCTGACACTTAGGGTTGCTGTATACAAGCACCAGTTGAAGTGCTTCACCATAGGTTAACTCTTAATTCTTGGCAACAGTATGAGGTAGGTACATGCCCCATTTGACAGGTACTGTGCTAAAACTTGCCTCCCCTTCTCCCACATTGTTGAATAACACTAATTTATTTAACCCCATTTTGACAGATTATTAAGTTCTTTATAGATACAGATAGAGTATATTTGACATCTCTGTACATATATTTTACTACCCATGTGGGTCTTTCTGTAGTATAAATAGCTACAAGTGGATTTCTTGGTTAGGGAATGCACATTTGACATTTTTGAGAAGTACATCAAAAAGATTATACCAATTTATAACTTCATTGATAGTAAAAATGCTTGCTTACCTATGTGCCACCAGCACTGAACCCTTAAAGAGTTTTGCGCATTTGATAGGCAAAATGTCTTTCTTTTTGTTGTGCCTTTTTAAAATTTTTTTGATTAATGGGGAGGAACTTTTTAAATATTTATTGCCCAGTTTCATTTCCATTGTGAACTGCTCTAATCCATTTTTCTTTGATTGTGCAAGTATAAATCACTGCCTTTTAATGTAAAATTCAATTGATATACAAGTGTAAGAACAAAAACTTTGCTGGGCTTCCCCTTCACATTCCACTTTTCACAGTTCAGTATACATTCTTCCACAACCTTTTCCATACATTTCATGTGAATAGACTTTAGCATATAAACACTATTTTTACATAGATAGGATCATATATAGGAATTACTTTTCTGTCTCAAAAAGATACTGAGGTCTTTAAATTTCTTTAATGGTTGAATGGGATTAAATATTATGAAGATAACATTATTTATCCCCCATTTTTCTTAGGCTGTTATATTGCCAAAGTAAACATCTTATTGAGATGTCTTTGAGCATATGAGTGAATGTTGCTTTAGGTTGGAGCCCTATAAAGTGGATTGTTGGGTTGAAAGGTTTGCCATCTGACAGACCTAACTTAGCCTTCCAAAATATTTTCATAACTTCTGTATTTTCACCAAATGTATGGAAAGTGTTCATTTCCCCATATAGCCTTACCTACATTTGATAGTCTGAATCTGTTAAGCAAAAGAAAGAAAATCCTTACCTTGTTTTGCATTTCCCTGATAAGTAGTAAAGTTGAGTTATATTCATGTTTATTGGTCACTTGTAGTTTTAACATTAATTATATCTTTTACCTGATTTTCTGTTGGATTGTGAGGATATTTGTTGCTTTTGTTTACTCATCATCTTTCCCCATCTTCTAGTAACAAAACCCTTATTTATTGTGGTGAACCCATTCCATGTGGCTTAGGTGAGCACATAAACAGGCTTGGTCTCCTGAGTACCATAGCTCCCTAGCCACAGCAATTAAAGAATGGACCTGTAACTCAAGCCAGGCTAAAGAGAGCCCTCAATAGAACTGCTGGAATTACTGGAAACAAGCTTTTATGGAGATCCCAGGAAGCATGAACTTGTACCATGTGGAGAAAGTCTGTGGAGAAACTCGGAGGCTAGCAGAAATGGAAAGAGAACTAAGTTGTGATGTCATTTTCCTGGAGGCCCTCGATCCAGCTGTGCCTAAAGCCTGCCCTACCTCCGGACTTTAAAGTTTTGTGAGCCAATAAAGTCCCTTTCTTGTTTTAAGATAATTGGATTTTGTTTCTGTCCTGATTAATATAGGTTATTTGTATTTTCTTATTGATTTGTAGAAAACCTTTGTAATTTTAAATTCTAAACTTATACTTCATGCGCTGTATGTTAATAAAACTAGCATGGCTTTCCATGATTTGACCTCTCTCAACCTCTGCCATTTGTTACTTCACCCCACTCCTTACACCAGACCTCACACTTACACTTTATAACAATAAACCTTGGTACTGAACAAATCTGGATTATCACCTTTTCACACAACTGCCTCTTTAGAAGTTCTCATCCTCCCTCCAGATTCATTCATCTGGGACTCCAGGAGTAGGTATGACACTACAGAGTCTCTGGTGTATCTGCCTAACTGCTCTTGTAGCATTCACCTAAAGCATCTGCTACATGCAGAAGACAATTTGTCAGTTTCTTACAAAACTAAAGTACCCTTTACTATGTGATTGAGCAATTGTACTCCTTGGTATTTACCCAAAAGAGTTGAAAACATTCACATAAAACCTACAAACACACATTATAGCACTTCTGCTTTATAACTGCTGAAACTTAGAAGCAACCAAAATGCCTTTCAGTGGGTGAATGGGTCAGCTAGTAATTCCAGACATTGGAATATTGTTTAGTACTAAAAAGAATCAGTTTTCAAGCCATAAAAAAGAAAAAAGGAAGTTGTTAAATGAAGCAATCTGAAAAGGTTATATGTGATTCCAATTATATGACAATCTGGAATAGGTGAAACTGGAGATATTTAAAAAGATCAGTGATTGCAGAGATAAGGGGATGGTAAATGCAGAGATTTGTCCCAACCCATGGAATGCACCACACTAAAAATTATTGTTTAACAGACTTCTTTAGGTGATAGTGATGTCATAAGGCCCCTCAGTTGTAACAAATATACCACTCTAGCTATGTGTATTGATGAGAGAGGCTGTCCCTATGTAGAAGTATGGAATACATGGAAGTTCTGTTTTGCTGAATTCTGCGTGCCCAAAATTTTAAAAAGTTGAGATAATTCTCAAGTACCACTTAAGAGAAAAATTTATAGCAATACAATACCTATATTAGGAAAAACCAGTTCTCAGTAACCTCAGCTTCCATTTTAAGTGGAATGACAAACTCAAGGAAGTAAAGACTAGATTGGAAATTGTTAACAAAGTAGAAAATAAAAATAAGCAAAATGGTTTTTTCTACAGTCTAACCCAAAAGTTATCTTGTAAAGATTTTTTTAAAAAACAGTTCTAGCCTGGGGCTGGGGATTTAGCTCAGTGGTTCCAGTGCACAAGGTCCCTGGTTCCATCCCAGGTAACCACATACAATACCAGGTGTGGTGACTCATGCCCACTTGCAATTAGTACCACATATCACAATGCCAGGCGTGGTGGCTTATTCCTGTATTCCCAGCGCTCGAGAGACAGAGGTAGGAGGATTGCTGAGTTCTAGGCTTGCCTGGGTTACATAGTGAGCTGAAGGCCAGCCTTAACTACAAAGCGAGACCTTGTTAAAAAAAAAAAAAAATCTAGCCAAACGGGAAAATACAAACTTGCCAAACAGGAAAAATACAGATTATGCTGGTAATTAGGAAGGTAACGTTGCACAAATTTTCCCTATAGCATACTAGTCAAGCTTGCTAACTTCCCTATTTGATTCCAATCCTCATTTCTTACATTACGTAGCTGTCAGTACTATTTTGCATAATTGTTGCAATTTATTTGGCTTCTAGAACAACAATTACATTTCTTCATCTCTGGACTTGCATATGTTGGAGAGGGCCTGGAGAAACAGTGTTACATCTCATTTCTATACATGTTCCCTAGTTGATCTTATCCAGTCTTCAAGTTTATGCCCTCATTCTAGAACTCCTTTCTGAACTCCAGACTCATCCCTTTGCCTACCAAATATCTCCACTTTGACAATGGCCTTAGTTTGGATTCCTGATAAAACAGGATAGGAAGGAAAAATCTATTGATAGCACATTTCTAGGGTAATATATTTCCAGAGAAGGATGGCTGAGGCTAATTGGAAGGGAAAGCAAAAGCAAGCAAGAGAAGGTATTACTGAGACATTCAGCTCCTTTTTGCCTAGACTCACTGAGTGTAAGCAGTATTAACTATGTGACCATGGTTTGCAGAAAAGAAAAAGACTTTGCTGTAGATTCACTTCTCCCTCTGGCTGGTGTTCCATTACAGAGCGTCAACTTCTCCACAGTTGGACTATATTCAGCATGTCTGGCAGCAAGAATGAAAAACACCAACAACATAAGATGGTACGTTGGCCAGTGATCAAGCAGGAGCAGCCTAAGGATGGTGTCAGGCAATCTTAAAGGGTTATCAGTAACAAAACAGAAAACTCTGACCTCACAACTAAAAAGAGATTTATAATCTGGGTTTGGCAGTGTGTGGAGATGTTTCTGCTTACCATAACTGAGGAAACGAGAGTTGCTTCTGTTCTCCTGGATAGAGGCCAGGGACAGCACTAAACATCCTATAAATCTACAGGACAGCTTCCCACAGCAAAGAATTATTTGGCCCAAAATGTGAAGGTGCAGAGCATGTGAAGTTCTAAGTGAGATAATTTTTTGCCGAATTTCTCCTCTTACTATTTTTCCATTTTCCATCCCAAGAGAACAGTTTCCTGTCACTCTAAAGGCATGGAGTTCAAATATGACACTGTACATCTTTTGCATGTAGAGTCTAAAAGTATAATTTATAATTCTTCCACAAGAAAGATTTGTCTCTTCTGTATGGACTAGCGTACATTTATTTGACTGTAAGAACTCCTAAAGGGTGGCTTCCTTTGACATGGCATTGTCCTTTTGTTCTTTTGAGTTCTACCACAAGAAGATCCAGGTTCATCTTCTATTTTCCCACCTTAGACTTAGGATCAGCTGCTTCTTAAAGGATCTCAGTTTAACTTTAATTTGGAGAGTAGTATTTAGAAACCAAGATCTGGTTATACTTATTGACACTGGAATATCATCACTTCCATGTCCACTTGGAGAATGGGGCTTTTTAGTACATATGTGTATACTATATCCTAACTCATGTATAGATATGTTCTGTACTTAATTCTCAGTGTACTGTTAGATGTTTTTCTGTGTAAAATGTATACATGAGTTAATACTGATGTCTCTAATGTTTATGGTCATCCTTGAACACTGAATATTGTGCATGAAAAATTACAGTCTGGATAAGGTTGTCATTTTATGGGAAAACAAATTTCAGGAGGTTCACAAAGTTTTTCCTTTTCTTTCCAACCACAACTAAACTCTACCTACTCAGCACTAATAAGTTATCTTGTCCTTCCTTTATGAGTTCATTGAACCATGTGTTTTCTGAAGAGTCCTTATTACTGTACAATATATACTTTATTTGAAGTCATGTTTTTTGTATCTACACTACAACCCCCTAAACCTTGTCTATGTAATTAATAATATTTGTTAAATTAAGATATTAATTGGATAAGTACAGAGGATACACGAAATGATAGCAGAACCTATCAAATGGTTAATGCTAAACTGGCAACTGGAATTTTAATTTTTTTAATTATTATTATTTTTTTTGAGACAGGGTTTCACTTTGTAGTTCAGGCTGGCCCTCAGCTCACTATGTAGCCCAGGCAAGCCTGGAACTCCTGCCTCTGCCTCCCGAGTGCTGGGATTACGGGCGTGAGCCACCACACCGGCACTGTGGTATGTGGTGCTGATTGCTGGTGGGCGTGAGTCACCACGCCCAACATTGTATGTGGTTACTGGGATCGAACTCAGGACCTTGTGCTTGCGAGGCAGGTGCCAGAACCACTGAGCTAAATCTCCAGCTCCTGGAATTTTTATTTTAAAAAATTGTTTCTGTTATTCAGTTGAGAACTTTATATGTATTTTGCTTGTTATCAACACATCAGAAAGTGATGAATGTTGCCACTTTTAAAACAAGATCAAAGTTTTAAAAAAATTTTAGACAAAATTTTTACACAAATTAATCATGTAGGTAATGCTTTAACTCTAAAAAGAAAATCCACTGCCTTCTCTATATCAACACACCCCTAACACCAGACCTATGTAGGCTATTTCCAACCAAGCAGTTTTCTAGACAGGAGCTATAACTACCCAGAGTTATTATAGAACCCTCCGGTTAAGCATTCAGTCCCCCAAGACTGCCCCTTCCCACTTCATAATTTTTTTTTTTTGAAACAGGGTCTCACCATGTAGTTCTGGCAGACAGTCTTGAACTTACTATGTACCTCAGGCTGGCATCAAGTTTATAGCAATCCTTCTGCTTAAGTCTCTTGTGTGCTGGGATTACGGTATGCACCACCATTCCTGGCTCACTGGTGTATTTTTGACTGGCTATACATTACAGATTTCTATAGTCTTCTAAAATGGCTCATAGGAAAAGTTTACTTAGGAGACTGCTGGAATTAATACAACTCAGGATCAGCCAGGGGAAGAAACCAGAGCAAGTTGTGTGGGAAGGGACAATGAGTTCCCATCCATCCTTTATGCATTACTTTCAATTTAACTTGAGTTTACTAACTTGGAAGATCTCTGACTCCTATCCTTTTGGCATTCCTTAGAAGCTTCTTTATATGGGCACAAATGGTTAAATCAATAGCCACCGGTGATTGAAGTCCACCTTGTCCACTCCCCTCTCAGAGGTCAACTTGGGTGGGGTAGGACTGAAAATTCCAATCCTCTAATCACAAATTCTGTTTCCCTAACAACTAGCCCCTATCCTGAGGGGTCTCCAAGGCCTTTCCCAAAAGTTATGTCGCAAACAAACTTTGGTGTGGCTGAAAGGGGGATTCTTAGGAATAATAAGACATTCTTTTCTTCTTTGTTTTCCACTTTTTTCATCTTAATCATTCTTATCACTTAGGAAATTCCAAGGGATTTTAGGAGCTTGTCCTTTTGCTTTCATGGTTTTGCTTTCTGTGATATTAGATATCCATAGACAGCCTTAAAAATATAAAAATAAATGAAATATTCTTGAAATAATAAATTCATAAATTTATGAATGATGCTACAAAATCTTGCACCATATGGCACTGCTTCCTTCTCCATGTGACTCATCTCTGTGCAGTAAATGTCTTTGTTTTACTCCTTGCAACCCAGGAGCTGACACCCACAGTGCTAAGGAGGATGATTTATTTTGACTCACAGTTTAGAGGTTTCAGTCCACAGCTGGCTAGCTTCAGGGTGATAGAGAAATACTATATAATAAGACAAGACCTTGCTTTGCTTCCATTTTTTCCCCTACAGAATGTTTTGTTTTGGAAATATAATCGTTTTGAGCTCCTGCCCAAAATATCAAAATGGTTTGTGACTGAACTGTGTGTGACTTTTCAGGAATGCTCTGTTAAGTTCCACCCTCTAACAAGAATGTTCTATTAAGCTCTGCCCATTTTCAGGAATTTGTTAAGCCCTGTCCCTCACAAGAATTTTCTTTTAAACCCTAGCCCCTTTAGTGAGCATACTTGCCTACACTGTAGATCCTTATATAAGGAGGCTCTCATTACTGGTAGAGCACTCAGACTTTCAATATGAATTCCTCTAAGCTCTATGGTAAGCCTGCAGAAGAATATTATTTTTCTCCACCTCTTCGAGTGACCATTGGATTCTTGAGTCTTTTTTTTTTTTTTTTAGTTTTTTGAGACAGAGTCTTACTCTGTAGTTCAGGCTGGTCCTGAACTCACTATGTAGTCCAAGTTAGCCTTGTACTCTCTGCTTTTGCCTTCCAAGCGCTGGGATTGTAGGCATGAGCCATCACATTCAGCACTGTGATATGTGGTACCAGGGATCAAACTTGGGACCTTGTGCTTGCCAGACAGATGTTGGAACCACTAAGCTAAATCCCTAGCCCTTGAGTCTTCAAATTTTGATGGCCATGCCTTTCAGCTATAACACTCAGTTATGCCTCAGAGTTGTGGCACTTGGCTATGACACTGAACTGTAACACTTGGCTATAGCAGTGAGCTGCTCTGCTTTGCTCTGCCACAACAAAGGCAGGACAGCATGGCAGAGAAGAGCTCATGGCATGACCGCTGGAAGCAGAGAGCTCACAACAGAAAAATCATCCATCCAGGACATCCCTTGAGCTCCCAACAACACATCTGGCTATAAACTCATCATTAGGCTAATTCATTGGTAAATATACATCCTCATGAACATCACCTCAACACACCACTTATAAACACGAGGCTTTGGAGGGACATCTCATTTGGAATAAGACCCAACACTCAATTTGTCAGTGCTGAAAAGAACATAGTTACAGAATGAGAAATCTTGACAAAGCAATTTTAGTTTTCTTTTACAGAAGAAAGTATGAGGTAGCAGGTGCTTCTGTTGTGGAACAAAGGAGGGCCAGCTCATTTATCCTAAGCAAGAGTGGGTAGCTGTTCTCTTTCCCATGGGCTGGGCAGAAGGTTCACAATGGGTCTTGATTGGCTAACTCATGTGGCATGGGAGGAATCAGAAAAGTTATTGAGGGAGGGGCCTGAGTGGAAGGGGAATTGTGGGAACAGAAAGTCTCTGACTCCTCATAAACCACCTTTGGCTTATAGCAGTGCTCCTAAAACAGGCACTGGTGTGTCCAGGAAGGGCTGTTCAGAGCAGTGAGAGCATGAGATACAGACAATCCCATTTGATAGAAAAGACAGAGCTTTTTGTTTCCCACAAACTGTAACAGTATTCATGTGGTACACACTACCTGCCCTTTAAGTCACTTAGTAGCTGTCTTGTTCATCAAATAGACTATGTCTTAAGGGATTTCTTATTTAAGTAATTCTTAATTTACTCAATAATGGTCAAATATGCATTGATAGCAATTTGAATATGCCAAAGGGAAGTCTTAGAGTGGTTCCTTGAAGTAAAAGGTAGAAGTTTGACTCAAGGAAAAAAAAAATCACATATTGAAGTTGTGGTCTATGGTTAAGAATGAATCTTCTATCTGTAAAATTGTGAGGGGGAAAATCATGCTAGTTTTGCTGCTTGCCTCAAACTAAGTTATAGCCTCAGTGTACATTACGAGGTTAAGACAAAGCATTATACTGTACAGTTTGGCAATATCAAAAGCTTTAGTGCTCCACTGTGGGTCTTGGGACATCTGTCAATGGAGGGGTACCAATATATTTACTATAAATCATTACATCAAAGTTAGCATTTTTGTTCATATATGCAGTAATAGAAAAATCTTCCCACGAGATTTTTTTTTTTTTTTGATAGGGTCTCGCTTTGTAGTTCAGGCTGGCCCTGAGCTCACTATGTAGCCCAGGCAAGCCTCGAACTCAGCAATCCTCTTAATCCTCCTGTCTCTGTCTCCCGAATGCTGAGATTACAGGCGTGATCCACCATGCCAGGCACTGTGGTATGTGGTACTGATTGCTGGTGGGCACGAGCCACTATGCCCAGCATTGTATGTGGTTACCGGGGATCAAACTCAGACCTTGCGCTTGCAAGGCAGGCGCCAGAACCACTGAGCTAAATCTCCTGCCCAGGAAATTTATTTTTAAAGCTCTGTTTCACATATTTAGAAGCTGTGATTAAATGGTAGTAAAAAAGTAATTTCAAAGCAATAAAGTTTATGGACTGTATGACTGACAGTGAAACACATCAACATTTGCTGTGCACACCACAAGAACCTGTTCATAATCATGTTCACTAGGAAAACTGAAATTAGATAAAAAAAAAAAAACACCCTGAGAAGTAGCAAGGGAGTTAGCTAGCAAGTTTAATACCAGAATGGCAAAGTATTTTTTTTTTTGGCAAAGCATGTTTATACATAAGAAATTTATAGACAGATATGTAGTATTATCATAAGATAGGACTCTAGTTGTCAGGGGGTAAATGTTCAATCAGTATAAATACTAATATATGGAATAGATTTTAGTTTTTCCCATATTCTGACATAACTTCTGATATACAGGTAGAAATCTGGAGTCAGTACAGGTTTGAAATTCTAATTCATTCATTTCCTTCTGAGTTGGTTGAATAACTTCCTTTGAATAGCTCTGCACACTGGTTTTCAAAATATATAAATTCTGTACTGTTATTAAACATTTTTTACAAAGGTACAACTCTTTTATGGATTATGTCTGAATAAAAGACTAGTTTAGGGCAAGGGATTTTAGCTCAGTGGCGTTGCCTCAAATACACAAGGTCCTGGCTCAAAAGCACAAGGTCCTGGGTTTGATCCTTGGTACCAGAAGAAAAAAAAATACTAGAGCTTAAGAATTATAATACATAGGAATTTTTTATTGATTACTAACATTCTATAAAAATTTTATTCACATTGAAGTTTTCCCATAACTCCTCATACTACTCAAGAAATTTTTAATTTTAGCAAAGTCTGAGATCTGAGCTAAATTTTCAATGGAATAAGTGAACTAATTTTCTTCCCTAGTAGTTTTTTAATCTAATGTAGTATTAAGTCTTGAACATTGATTAAAATCTTCCAGGTCTTTCAGTAGCACTCATAGGATTCGTGTTCTGGCATGTTATCACTGGTACTGAATAAAGTATATGCTAAAGGTTTTTCCACATTCATCTCATTTAAACTGTCTTCCCCAGAATGCAGTTTCTCGTGATTAATAATATCAGAAAGTTGGCTAAAACTTCTGCTGCACTGAACACACTGATAAGACTTCTCTCTTTTGTGGATTCTCTGGTGTTCTGTAAAACCTGTGTCTGTACTGAAGGTTTTCCCACATCCATCACATTTATATGGCTTTTCGCCAGCATGGACTCTCTGATGGTTAGTGAGGTCAGAGCGCCGAATGAAGTTTTTGCCACACTGATTACATGAATATGGTTTCTCCCCAGTGTGGATTCTCTGATGCAGGATAAGAGCCGAGCACTGACTGAAAGCCTTTCCACACTCATTACACTCATATGGCTTTTCTCCAGTGTGGATTCTCTGGTGTTTTGTAAGGTCTGAGTTCTGAGTGAAACTTCTGTTGCACTGTGTGCATGGGTATGGTTTTTCTCCAGTGTGAATTCTCTGATGAAGAATAAGGTCAGAACTCTGAATGAAGGCTTTCTCGCAACTATCACAATGATATGGCTTTTCACCAGAGTGCACCCTCTGGTGTTTAGTGAGGTCTGAGCTTTGACTGAAACTTTTACTGCACAGATCACACACATATGGTTTCTCTCCAGTGTGTGTTCTCTGATGCTTTACAAGATCTGAACGCCGACTAAAACTTTTGGAACAGTTGGTACACGGGTAAGGTTTTTCTCCAGTGTGGATTCGTTGATGAAGAATAAGATTGGAGCTTTGACTAAAGGTTTTCCCACACTCCTCACACTCATAGGGTTTTTCACCTGTATGAATTCTGTGATGTTTCACAACATCAGATCTTCGACTAAACATTTTATTACACTGATTGCAAGGGTAAGGTTTCTCTCCAGTATGAATTCGTTGGTGATTAATAAGATCTGAGAGCCTACTGAAGGTTTTGCTACATTGACTACATGGATAGGGCTTCTCCCCAGTATGTATTCTCTGATGCAGAATAAGAACAGAGCTCTGGTTAAAAGCCTTACCACATTCAGTACATTTATAAGGCTTCTCACCCGTGTGGATCCTTCGATGTTTAATAAGGTCTGAGTTCTGACTAAAGCTTTTGCTACACTGATTACACGGATATGGCTTTTCTCCAGTGTGGATTCTCTGATGTAGAATAAGATCTGAGCTCTGACTAAAGGCTTTTCCACACACATCACACTTATAAGGTTTCTCCCCAGTGTGAATTCTTTGATGTTTTATAACATCAGAACTCTGGCTGAAGTGTTTGTTACACTGGTTACATGTATAAGGCTTCTCTCCAGTGTGGATTCGCTGATGCTTAACCAGGTCTGAGCGCTGGCTAAAACTTTTACTACAATGATTGCATTGGTAGGGTTTTTCTCCTGTATGGATCCTCTGATGTATGATAAGATCTGAGCTCTGACTGAAGGCTTTTCCACATTCCTCACACTTGTATGGCTTTTCACCAGTGTGGACTCTTTGATGTTTAATAAGGTCTGAGCTCCGACTGAAACTTTTAACACACCAATGACAAGGATAGGGTTTTTCCCCAGTATGAATTCTCTGATGCAGAACCAGGGCTGAGCTCATTCTAAATGCCTTTCCACATTGATCACATTCATAAGGTTTTTCCTGGTGGGTTCTCTGGTGCTGAATAAGGCCTGTACTATAAGCAAAGCTTTGGCCACATTCACCACAGCTATGTTGTCTCTTTTTAAAGAAGTTCTGACCCTTTTCATTTGATTTATCCCCAAATTTACAGAATTCTCTGCCTTCAGAATCCTGCAGAACATCCTCTTTGGAGTTCCCAAATTCTTTAGTCAGTGATTCAGTTTTTGTTGCAATTTCTTCTTCTGAGGCTGGTTCTCCATCTGGAATGATAAAATCCAAATGGAATGCATTTCCATACTACAAGCAAGTTTTAGGTGAAACAATTCAGTGTATTTACCTATAAATATCATGACAATATGGGAGTGCTCCAAAACATTGAAAGTTACCTTCTGAGAGGATAAAAGGGAAAAATCAACAAGTAATGGATCACATTAATCATTCATAGAAGGGGCTTATAATATATACTCTATACAATTGTCACAGGAAATCTTAGAAGATACTACGATTAGAGAAGTGTGACTAAGAGCCAATACATGAGCAATTTATTAACATATACAAGGTAAGAAGTATAAAAATAGCCTAGAAAAAGGAACTAAAGTTGGTTAGGACTTATTTAGCTTTGTTTAATTATTTGGGGTAAAGGGTATTGATGAAAAAATGAAAGGTAAATCAAAACCCTTCCATTCAATTCCATCTTATCTATCCATTTTTAAAAACTCCCAATAATAGTTTTGTCTGAGAAAAGTCTCCTTCCCTTCAAAGGTGCCCAAGTTTTTTAATTGCGCCTCAGATCCACTGCAAAAAGAACTCTGTGGCCTTTTAATATCACCTTGAACTGGGTCTAAGAGTGGTAGATACAGGTGGGCTGAATAGTAAAACAATTGTTTGTAGTTCTTCTAAGCATCAATCACCCTGCTCCCCACCTCCCAAGCAAACCAGCTGAAGTAATTTACCTGGTTTCCATCTCTAATAATCACAAATTTCCTTTCCTTTTTTTTTTTTGAGACAGGGTCTCTTTGTAGTTCAGGCTCACTACATAGCCCAGGCAAGCCTTGAACTCAGCAATCTTCCTGCCTCTGCCTCTCGAGTGTTGAGATTACAGGTGTGAGCCACCATGCCTGGCACTGTGATATGTGGTACTGACTGCTGGTGGGCATGAGTTACCATGCCCAGCACTGTTGTATGTGGTCACCAAGGATAGAGCCAGGGACCTTGTGCTTGCTAGGCAGGCACCAGAACCACTGAGTTAAATCTCCGGTCCACAAATTTCCTTTCTTTTATGAGACTTTGTAACTTGTCAAAAAAGGGGGTAGAAACTGCTATCTACCCAGAATGATTTTTTTTTTTTTTTGGGTGGTGGTACTGGTGATTGAATCCAGGACCTCTGTGCTGAGCTACATCTCCAGCCCCTATTTTTTGAGGCATGGTCTCCCTAAAGCACTACATTGCTCAGGCTGGGACTGAATTTTCAGTTCTCCTGTCTCAGCCTCCCAGCATGCTGGGATTACAGGTATGTGCCACCTCACGTGGCCCAATATCAATCTTTTTTTTTTTTTTTGTAGTTCAGGCTGGCCCTGAGCTCACTATGTAGTCCAGGCAAGCCTCGAACTCGGCAATCTGCCTGTCTCTGCCTCCCGAGTGCTGGGATTATAGGCATGAGCCACCACGCCCAGCCCAATATCAATCTTAATTACTAATTCTTACAATGAGATAAATTTTAGGCTCACCATTAAACTGACAAATAGAGTTAGAAACAAGAGTTATTATAACTGAGCATCCTCCCCCCCATATTTGAACATGCTTCTTAAATTTGGCCTAGAAACACCTCCTCAATGGATATTCATTAATAAGCAATACATGGAAAAAGAATTACTGTTTATCTGACTGTATATATCATTTGGTCAACATGTTTGCTACTGATTCCTAATAACTTCTCTCAAATCCTTTTAGGGCCTGTAAGCCCTCTATACATTTTCTTCCACAAAGCATCCCATCTTTGTCACTAAAACTGCTAAAAATATCTAGGATTTTATATTTCCTGAAAGATAACAAGTTAGCCTATAAGTCTCATGGTCTCTCAAAGACTTGTAACTCCCTGATGAGAAACAAAACGTTTATTATGGCAATAGGAGTAGACCAAACAGCAGTGTTTGACACAGCTCCAGAACTTTAATTCCCACATGGATACATGTACCAAGAGAACCTAGGCCTAGAAGAACTCTGACACCCAAATCTTTTTAAAAAGATGCTTTAAACAACTATCTACACTTCAGAGAGACACTGTCATTGTATTCAGAGGCTCCTTGTCATTTAACATTCTTTAAAAATAATCCAAAATGAAGGTGGCCAACACTTTTGTTTGCAAGATACACAGAAACACAAGAGCCCATGGATAATCATGTTTTACCACTACCTTTTTAAAAAAAATTTAATTCTTTATTGGTATAATTTATATACATCTCACAATCACACTACCACTACCTTTAATAAAAAATGAAGGAAGCCAGAAGACAATGGAATGTTGCTTTTCAAGTGATGAAAAACAATTAGTATCAACCTAGGATTTCATAATAAGAGAAGATACTTTAAAGAAAAGTTAAAATTATTTTTCCCTGGGTGTTGTAGCACAAGCCTGTAATCCCAGCTATTATGGAGGCTGAGGTAGGGGAATTGGAAGTTTGAGGTAGCTTGGGAAACTACTGAGACCCTATGTTAAAATAAAACTGCAAGGGACTGGGATATAGCTCAGTGTTATGGCATCTGCTTAGCTATGCATGTTGGCCTCGATTCTATCTCTAGTATGGGTAAAAAGAAAAAAGACAAAAATTACATAAAAGCAAAGAAAAACTTTTATTGGCAGACTTGTCCTAAAGGATATTTTAAAGAATTCTTCAAAAAGGAAAAAAAAAATCCCAAGTGTAAGCAAGGTAATGAAAGAAAAGAAGAACACTGAAAAAGTAAAGTATCTGGGGCCGGAGGGTTAGCTCAGTGGTTCTGGTGCCTGCCTTGCAAGCTCAAGGTCCTGAGTTCGATCCCCGGTAACCACATACAATGCTGGGTGTGGAGACTCACGCCCACCAACAATCAATACCACATACCACAGTGCCGGGTGTGGTGGCTCACGCCTGTAATCCCAGCACTGGGGAGGCAGAGACAGGAGGATTGCTGAGTTCGAGGCTTGCCTGGACTACATAGTGAGCTCAGAGCCAGCCTGAACTACAAAGCGAGACCCTGTCTCAAAAAAAAAAAAAAAGAAAAAGTAAAGTATCTGGGTAATCAAAATGTTTACTGACTGATTAAAGCAACAGGAATGACTTGTGGAGTTTATAACACTATATGAAATTATCACATATGGCAAAAACAGTACAAGAGGATGGAAATAAAAGAACTAAAGTCTATCACTAGTTGTAAAATCTGTAGTCTTTAACACTGTCCTAGAAGTAGTAAATAAAAATAAACTAATAAATCCAGCATTGTGTTATAATTTCTAGGGCAACCTTTACTGACCATAGTTCCACAAAACAAAAAAACAGTAAATTAAAAAAAAAAAACAAACTCAGTGGTACGGCACGTGGTTACCATGTGAAAGACTTGGGTTTAATCCCTAGCACAATGGAAAAAAATTTTTTTAATTGAATTTTCCTTCAAAAAACACAAAAGTTACTTGAAGGACTATTTTCATAATTCTTCTAGGGATGGTACACAGTTAATTACAGGGTAGATTTATTAAAAGAGACATTAATCTATAACATACAGAGATAATACCTTAGAGCATTGGGACTGACTTATTTTACTCACAGAATCACATTGGAGAAAAGCTGTGATAAAATAACCATAAAATGACAAAGAATGTACAGTGGGTTAGGTGGATGTCTTATAACTCTAACTCCAACATTCTGGGGAGGCTGAGCATGATGACAGACAATTCCAGTCCAGCCTGGGGAATTTAGCAAGACTGTTTGAAAATAAAAACCAGATAGGGCTGGAGGTGCAGTTCAGTGAGAAGGCTGCTCCCTCTTACTGCAAACAAACAAACAAACAAACAAAAACAAAGCAAACTCAAACAACAAAAAACCCAGTGTAAATCAGCAAATAGGAAAACAATGGAAAAATAAGAAGCTTGATATCGTAAAATAAGACAGGGAAAAAAATTACAAGAAAGAAAAGAAGCTGGTACATTTAAATTTAAACACAGCAATTATAATTACAGAGCAATCTACTCTGTAATTATATAAAGTGACTACACCAATAAAAAGCAAAAGAAAAACAAAATAACAAATCTTGAGCTAACACAGTTAATGTTAAATAGTAAGCGCTTTCCACAAGGCAAAAAAGCAAAGACACTCAGCACTGTTATTCCATACTGTACCACTTCTATTCATTCCTAACTAATGCAAAAAGAAATGAAAAATAATTATGTATGAAAGAAAAAATTAAACTGTATTTACTGCTAGAGATTTAGCTCAAGTGGTACTACTCCTACCCCAGAAGCACAAGGACCAGAGTTCAATCCCCGTGTACCACACACACACACACAAAAAAGTATTTACTGAGAGAACACAAAAAATCCCCTAAAATATCTTTAAAAACTTATTAATACTTGAAATGAGTTTAATAGAGCAATACACAAAAACTAATTGCATTTCTGTATATATTGCAATGAACAGTTAGAATAAAAAATTTAAAACATTTTTTTCAATTGCACCCAACATGAAATAATTTCAAACTGAACAAAATACATACAAACTCAATATAACCAAAATTTTAAAATGTTACTGAAACTAAAGACTTAATAAACAGAAATATATATCACTATTTATGGATAAGAAGATGGTAATTTGTTTCAGTTTATTTATGGATTCAACATAATCCCAAACTGGCATTAGGTGCTTTTTTTTTGTAGAAAATAACAAATTTGATTCTAATTTTTTTTTTTTTTTTGAGATAGGGTCTCGGTTTGTAGTTCAGGCTGGCCCTGAGCTCACTATGTAGCCCAGGCAAGCCTTGAACTCAGCAGTCCTCCTAATACTCCTGTCTCTGCATCCCAAGTGCTGGAATTACAGGCGTGAGCCACCACACCCAGCACTGTGGTATGTGGTATTGATTGCTGGTGGGCATGAGCCACCATGCCCAGCATTGTATGTGGTTACCGGGGATCAAACTCAGGACCTTGCGCTTTTGAGGCAGGTGCCAGAACCACTGAGCTAAATCTCCGGCCCTTGATTTTAAATTTTAAGAAAACAGGTGTAGAAATACCTAAAAAATATTGAAAAACAACAAACAATTTCTGACTTCAAGCTTTATACAGTATTCAAGGTAGTGTGGTACTGGCATAAGGAGAGACATGTCAGTCCATGGACTGGAAAAATGACCAAAAATAGATCCAAAAACCCACACACATGATTTTCCACAAAAATGCCAAGATAATTCAATGGCCTTTTCTTTTTTTTTTTTGCTTTTTGAGACAGGGTCTCGCTTTGTAGTTCAGGCTGGCCCTGAGCTCACTATGGTGCCTAGGCAAGCCGCCGCGAACTCAGCAATCCTCCTGACTCTGCCTCCCGAGTGCTGGGATTACAGGCGTGAGCCACCACGTCCGGCACTGTGGTATGCGGTGTTGATTGTTGGTGGGCGTGTCTCCATGCCCAGCATTCTATGTGGTTACCGGGGATCGAACTCAGGACCTTGCGCTTGCGAGGCAGGCGCCGGAACCACTGAGCTAACCCTCCGGCTCAATGGCCTTTTCTTAAGAAAAAATGTTAGAACTGCATGTCATAATGATAAAAATGGACTGTTTTTCTGGCATTACCCACAAAAATTAACTAGAAAGACAGGGTAAGCCCAATTATAAAAACTAAAATTGTGAGACAGCTAGAAGGAAACATAGATGACTATCTTTATGACTTTGGAGGAAATGGGGATTTTAGACATGACATAAAAGCATTAAACATAAAATTTAAAAATTTGTCAAAATTATAAACTGGTACCCCCTTCTCCTACCTAAACTCCTCTATTCAATCATACACACTCTCTGCTCAGTGCGAATGGCCTTTTTGCTCTTGGCCCATCTGCACCCACATCGAATATTGCATAACTTTTGCCGGCCTTGGTAGTCTTCATCATGCCTTGGTCTGACCCCACGGTGACCACCTATCTTGGCTTTCCTAATGCTGAAGGAGTTATTGGGAAGTGGGATTGTCTGTGCTAAACACCAAGCAGACAGATGAGCTGGTCACCTTTCACCATTACTCCTTCCATGGTAGGCCAGGAATTAGGAGTATAGTCAATCCTTCAGTATCTGCAGATCAGCTTCAGGACCCTGCACTGAAACCAAACTCTGCATATGCTGAAGTCTCTTACATATAGTGGCCAGAGTAAAACCTCATTAACTAATATTATATGGCTAGTAATAGCTAATCAGTATGATTTTACTAATTAAATGACTTGAAGGGTACAGTAATATTTGTGGTAATTATTTCTAAATGGTGGAATTATAGGTTATTTAAATTTTGTGTTTTCTATACTGTACAAATATACTACAGCATAACTGTATTACTTATAATAAAAATGTTATTTCATATACATTCTAGAAGACCTAAACACATGGAATAAATATATCAATTTATGTTAAATTGTAAAAATGGGCTACAATTGTACAATGATTCACAGGGAGCATGAGAGCTAGATGATTTGGAATACATTTTTTTTGGGGGGGACAGTCTCAGTATGTAGCCCAGGTTGGCCTTGATATCAAGGTGATTCTCCTGCCACATTCTCCTTCTTGTGTGCTGGGATTACAGGCATGTACCACCATACCTCACTAGAATAGATCTTAAGGAAGGGCAAATTATACAGGAAATAAACTAAAAAATGAAAAGATAATAAAACTGCTCTAAGACTAAAAAGCTGTAGAGCTATACTGAAAGAAACAAGCAATGGAAGGAGAATTTCATAGGCAGAATGACAGTAATGGAAGGACCAAAACCAAAAAGAAATAGCATATGATGTAGAAATATGAAACCAGATGAAATATCTAAATAAAATAACAATCAAAATAATCTTACTACTGTAATAGTGGCCACCCCTCATAAGACTGTTAGAAGTCAAGAATGGTAGTTCACACCTGTAATCCTAGCTACTCAAGAGGCTGGGTTAGGAAGATTACAGTTTGAGAGCAGCTTGGATAACTTAATAAGATGCTATTGCAAAATAAAATGGGCTAGGAATGTAATTCAATGGGAGAGAGACTGTCCAGCATGTGTCAATTCCCAGTACCACAAAACAATAAAGAAGTTTACTATAAACCAGATCTATACTCATAGCTTTATATAGAAGGCTTCATTTAGGGTTTCTTATAGTAGTTATGAGCCCCAATGAATCATATCTCCCAGTATCAATCTCCTTGTACAGTTTCCTTTCATGGAGACTCTGAAACTGGCCATATGACTTGCACTGGTCAATGAGACATACAGATGTAACACAAATCCAGGTATGCAAAGTGTTCATGTATCATCAAAGAGCTTGCCCTCTTAGATTTTCAGTATTAGCTGTCCTGTTAAAAAGTCTGGGCTATACCACTGTTGATGACTCAAGCCACAGCAAGCACCAATGGTCACACATTAGACCCCAGTCCAATTTAACGTCATTAGATGATCAACTAAGTGAACCCAGACAATACCAGGAGAAAAATGTTGCCCAGCTGAACCTTGTTCCAGCTGGTGACCTACCAAACTGTAAGAAGTAACAAATGAAAACTGATGTTTGAGATAATTATTTGGATGGGTTTTTTTAGTAACAACATTATTTTAAAAATAACCTTCAAGGTTTGAATTAGTATACACTTATAAAGTGAAGGAACAGAACTACAAATTACTGAAGGTAGTACTTGACAAAGCTAGAATCTGAATACAAGTTATCAGATCCCAAAATTTTTAGCAATGCCCTTATAGATGAGGAAGATGACTTGAAAAGATTACAAAGATGACATGTGAGACACAGATTGGTAATAAGGTGCTTATGAAAGGAAAAATGGATGAGTCTTGGGCCTTAAGAGAGGGATTTGCATAAGAATTTGATTACTAGACTTAGAAATAAAACCACATGACTATGCTTTAAGCACTAAAGATATGGTACTAACAGAGTGTGCGTGTAGGCAATAAGAAATATTGATATCATGTTCAGAGACACTGGCATGGGGTCTACTCACCTGACAGAAAGTGATGTTCTTGAGATTCATAATTGAATTGATTCTCCATAGGTGACAACGGGACACCTCAAGGAGCAAATGAATAATTACCATTTCCTTGGTACGGTTTGAGACCTGGAGGCAACTGGGCGTCCATGGGCACAGAAGAGAATCTCTGCAGACTAAAAATACACCTTCTGAGACTAGAACACCAGAAACAGCCTCTAAAAAGAAAAAAGAGGAGAAAATGAAACCTCATTTAACTTCCAAGAAATTTTATCTTAGACTTTTTCAGCTTCCTCTTCCATTGTCCAGGAATGTGGCATTACCTCTCTTGGCCACGTATTCCCCATTCCAAACTGAGAGATACTCAAGGGTGGGAGTTAATGCTACAAAACATGCTATAACTAGGAAGATAACAGGAACATTTTTAGAAGTTGTCTATCGGTTAAGACTACGTTATCCTCTGTTACATACATAATGACTACTGAACATTCATCATCTTGTCTTTCCTTTCTTAGCTTCTTCTAACGAATGCTGACAGCTCTCTCCAAATTAGGTCAGCCAATTCGCGCGGCTTCGTCCGCGCTTCAGGATTGCCCAGCTCCCCCAAATTTAACGTCGTTCATTCTGTGGAACCCGAGGCCCAGCGCTAGCTGACCGGGTACCAAAGGACACTAGGCCAAGAACCGACTAAGTCTCCGAAGCAGGTAGTGGTGCTGGACTAGAGATACTGCCTGTTAGGCAGAATCGCCAAGGATAGACGTGCTTCCCTTGGGGAACCCTCCCGCGAGTACCTTGAAGTCCCCGGCAGGTCCCAGTTAAACCTAGGTGAGGCAGCTGTCAACCCGTCCGCTCTAGGAACTGGGAAGACCGCTCAGCTCTATGGCGCGGTGCTGCGCACGCGCAGGGCGACGGTGCGGGTGGGGGGGGGGGGTGTCGTCTGGAATGAACCCTTGAACACCCGCAGGGCAGTTCCAGCTCTGCAAAGCCCTAGCGAGCGTCTCGCTTGGCCAGCGACACATTCCTGCTGCCTTCTCTGAAGGTTGTTGAGGTGAATGCCGGACTTCGTCATCTTTCGGGAAAGCTTCCTGGGTTGGTAGGTTTTCTGGTCAGATATTAAGTCAGTCTCTCCCTCCCTCCCTTCCGCTCTCTACCGCATCACAGGATCAGACTCTCAATAGAGCTTTCGTTTTAACTCTCTTCCTGTCCTTTAAAAAAATTTTCCCCCCAGAACAGTGGTGAGCTTCAGTAACTTGGAGACCTAATACCCCAACCCTAGAGTTTGTGACTCAGTAGGCCAGGGATGGCCGCTAAGATGACCTGATGCTGCTCCTTCTGAGATACACTTTAAGAACCGCTGCTTTAGGAAGAAGTAATTAATCTCTGAAGTGCTGGGAGACTGGAGCAATTTGCGATTAAGAAAGGACAGGAGGTCCGTTTCTAAAAGTTTGCTTTCTGGTACAGCTCTCATTGTGGCCAAAAGATGGAGATGGGAAGGAAGGCCTGAAAGGGAGATGGATCAGAATAGTAAGGGATGTTTCTGTGTCCGTGGAAACCTCTTTGGGAAAGGAGAAGAAGCTGGGAGAAGTATTGAGACTAGTAAGACACGAGCCTTGGCCCAAGATATGGGAAAAAGGTATACAAGGGTGCGGTCCAGTGATACTGGTTGAGGTACAGGAAAAGAGGGCTTCCTGTTTCCACTCCCAACCCTCTACAGATACATGAAATCTTGAGGCTTTATCACTGAGACTAAGATACTTGTAAGAGGAAAGAGAGGTGAGGACTTCAGTCCCTTAAGTAGGAGTATAGAGACTTTTGAAAAACAGTCAATTTAAGTATAATTGACAATATAAACAGTATTTAATCTACAATTTGATGTTTGTCATATGTATGCAGCTGTGAAACCATCACCACAATCCAAATAGTGAACATATCTATAAACTCCCAAAGTTCCCTTTTCCCCCTTGTCAGTCCTCCTCCTTTCCAACACTTCGGATGTGCTGTTACTGTAAATTAGTTTCATTTTCTAGAGATTCATTTAAGTGAACTTGTACAAAATGGGCTCCTTTTGTTTTTGCTAGACATCTTAAGATTATCTTAAGATTTATCTTATTGCTGGGTCAGTTGTTGATTCTTGTTTCTGTACATATTCATGTTGTGTGTGACATTCCACTGTGTGCATCAGCTTGCTTATCTAGTCATCAATTGATGAGCATTTAATTACCAGTTTTTTATGATTACAAATAAAGCTGCTATGAACATTCATGTGAAAGTTTATATATGAACATGTGTTCAGCCCTTCTTGGTAGACATGTATCTAATGTTTTACCACATCACCACACTTTTTTAGTCTCCGTGCCATTTTGCATTCTCACCAGTAGGATATGATTGTCCAAGT
The DNA here is from genome assembly GCA_004025085.1 of Thryonomys swinderianus. Classification (NCBI taxonomy): domain Eukaryota; kingdom Metazoa; phylum Chordata; class Mammalia; order Rodentia; family Thryonomyidae; genus Thryonomys; species Thryonomys swinderianus. Next base: position 28,214 of record PVIC010021615.1, read on the forward strand.
TCCTCTTCATCCTTACCAAGTTCTGTGTCTCATTGTGGTTTAAGTTTGCATTCCTCTAATCACTAATGACATTTAGCATTGTTTCATCTGTATATCTTCCTTTTTGAGCTGTCTACAAATCTTTTGCCTATTCTGCACACAAGTCTTAATGAGTTGCAAATATTTTAATAGCTTTTATTTTCTTTCCCTTAACCA